>PVIR01003620.1:0-86717 GCA_004026965.1 Petromus typicus
AAAGGTTTGAAAAGTGGTACTGTCCTCTTCCAGGTGCTTCATTAATACCAACGCTATAATTTGGACTTGAAAAATACTGTCCTGGCCATGTGAAGTAAGCCATCTAGAATCCCCAGCTCAAGAAGCTCCGTGTGGTCCCTGCAGGTCAGCAGAATCTGATCCCAGTTGGAAGGACGTCCTTCCACTCCTCTCAGCCTTCTGGCTACCCTCCCCACAGTGCACAGTATAAGCCCCCCCACCCTGTGAATATCGCCTTCTTGCCAGCTGCTTCCAGGCACATCCAAATATCACAAGGACAGCACCAGTCACTTTCCGGTTGCTGAGACAAAATACCCAACTCCTGCAAATTAAAGGAGAAGAAGTTTGTTTTGGCTCAGGGTTTCAAAGGGTTCGGTCCATGGTCAGCTGGCTCAGAGGCAGAAATGGCTCAAGAGAACAGTACAATAAAAGAAAGCTGCTCAACCTCTGGCAGCCAGAGAGCAGAGAAAAGACAGGAAATGGTAGCAAGAGTACACCTTTTTGGGTTATTGCCCCAGTAACCCTTCTGACCCAGCCTCTCTCCTAACTGCACATTCAGCGATGAACTAATCCACCGATGCTGCAGCATCCCTATGATCCAGCACCTTCCAAACGCCACTTCTCCCGACACATGAGACTTCTAGAGCACGTTTCAGATCTAAACCATGGCAGTGACCTCTCCACATTCACCTAAAGCTTCTCTCCAATCAGGCTTCAAGCAGCCCACATGCAGCTCCCAGGCCCAACCCGGCCTGCTGCGCACTGTAAGAACTGAACTGCAGATGAAAGATGATGATGTGGCCACACTGGTTCACAAAGGTGACGCCAGGACAAGAGAGAAGGCAGGTAACAGAAAAGACGCCACAGGCTGTCCCAGAGCAACTAGTGGCAGAATCAAACGACAGTCTAGATCCCTTCACTTGGGCCCAGTTCTGCTGGGAGCTGATTCTGGGACGGTGAGCAGGTCTCTGGGCCTCGAGGTCACGGTCCGTGGACAGGCCCTCAGTGTCTCCTCTCCCTCCTCTTCGCAGTGAGGAAGACAAGGCCATTGGTGTCTGGAAGAGGACACCAGGCCCCGAACAGGACACGCTTCACGGCCCACTCCCTTCAGTCCGAGCTGCAGTTCTGACAGCAGCAGGGCCTCTGCCGGACACTGTGTTCATTAGTTCCCCAGGTCTAAATGCCACCATCACTGTGGCGGCCACTGCCACCTGCCAGAATCACGGGGATGCTAACCTGCATTTCTGCAATCCTTTTACACTCGCCTTGACAACTCTGTTACTTTGGGTTAAAAACAAACTTTTGCAGCTGTTTAACCTTTAGTCTGCAAAGACTGTCAGATCTGAATTCAGAAAATAACACTGTTCCAAACTCCTGTGGCTGAGATGGCCCAAGGTGACAAAATCCAGGAAGGGAAAAGCTGTTAACCGAAGATGCTAAGGAGATAGAAGAGGGAGGCCAGTCAAATTTAATAGTAGCCAGAGCTGTCTGACTTATGTTACATTTATAACAATAAGCCCCAATACTGTCACTAGTAAATTAACACCATTAAAGAAAAGCAACTATTGGTGCTCAGAGCAGGCTCTAAGATTCGGGATGCGTGCAGTGCAGCTTCACAACAGTCCGGGCTTTACGGCCAGAGCTGGGTTCAAATCCCAGCGGCACTATTTCATAGCACTGCTGTGTGTTGACTTGACTTCTCTGTTTTCCGTTATGATGAAGGCTCCCCAAAAGATAACACCTAACCCACCAAAGCTGTGAAATGTTACTTTTCATAGCAACGAGAAATTTTCAGGTGTGAAAATATGAACCTGGATTCTCTAGGTAGACCCCACCAATATTACCTGAAAGGTCCTTCTCAGAAGGAGGCAGGAAGGTGGCAGTCAGAGACAACGACAGGGCGACGCAGCAGGGGTCTGAGGGAGAGGAGAAGATGCTTTACCACTGGGCTCGAAGCCCAAGGAAGGGAGCAAGGGCCACGAAGTGCAGGCAGCTCTCGAAGCTAGAGAGCCAAGAGAAAGGCCCTCAAGGAACACACAGCCTGCAGATACCTTGATTTTGCACTGCTAATACCTGGAAAGTGACACACTGCATGGGTCTGCCTGCCTCAGGGTCCTGGGGAATGGACACGGGGCCTCGACACTGCACACCCCTCCCCCAGCCCTCTTCATTCTCATGTTCAGGTGGGGTCTCCTCAAGTCACTAAGTTGCCCACGCTGGGCTGGAACTTACGATCCTCTCCCCTCAGCTTCCCAGACTACTGGAATGACAGGCCTGTGACACCCAAATGAACTGTACTCGTATTATCTGAAATCACTGGTTTTATAGAAATTTTCTACACCAGCACAAGAAAAACTGAAACACCTTTGGAGACTCCCATAGCACGCACATATTTTAGTTTTCACAAAATGGCAGCAAGCAATAGCAGCTGCTGACATCCGCAGAGCTTTAGTAGTTCTTTTGTGATCAGACGCCCCTCCCTGGTCTTCCTCCCTCCCACAAGATCCCACAAAGGGACCACTCACTCCGCCTCCATCGGGAAGATCCTCTGCCCCTGAGCAGCCCAACTGTCTGGGACAGGTGGCAGCCACCTGAATTCCTTCTCAGGGGACCTGAGGTGGGCTCTTTTCCTAGGCCCGGGCCCCTCCACTTGCCACACTGCTTCTGATTCCTGAAGATGGGCCTTGGCTAACTCCAAGAACTCCAAAACTACACTCGGAGTTTGTCAGCTCCTCCAGTGTTTCTCAAATGACAAGGACTCTGTGCTTCCTTCCTGTGATGTGCTGGTTTTTCTCCTCTGGATACCCAAGAACCTCACCACTGTGAGCACACACAACTGAGTGTCACGTTCCAAGTAGAGTATGATTCCTAGGAGAACCCAGGGATCATCCGCCTTATGCTTCCTTCAATCCAGCCTCAGACCACCTTGGAAATCTTAGATCTCAGACCCCAGGCAGCCGAACAGCACGGTGACTGGTGCCATGTTGCCATGCACTGAGACTGCTGTCTTCTCTGAGATGCAGCCAATACCCCTCACTGCTGACCTCACTGGGGACTGCCTGGACTTGGAGCCTGACCTACTGTTCCTGTTCTACCTCACATCCCTGCGCTCAGCTTAGTGCTCCGGTCTGTCTGGGGCACCTTGCCATGTCAAAGTATTTTCAGCATGTTATCTCAAAATCTGTTAAGTACTAAGTCATCTATGTCTACCACGCTAATAGAAATATCACAACGGACAACAACAGTGACCTTTACTAGAAATTTATTTTCACAGTGACACTGATCAGCATATTTAAGCAAGGCCATAAGATAATTCTAAACACACCTACCAGGCATATTAGTCCGCAACTGAAATTCAGTCATCCTTCAGCATCTCTGGAGGACTGGTGGCACCAGACCCCTGCAGATATTGTACCAAAATCTGAGGCTGCTCAAGCCCATGACATAAAACAGTGTTATGTTTGCATTCCACCTATGCACATCTTCCTGTATAAATTAAATCAACCATAGATTATTTATAATACCCAATGCAATATAAATGCTATGTAAATAGCTATTGTATGGTTAGTGAATAATGACCAAAAACTAGTCCATACATGTTTAGTACAATGCAAAATTTTTCAACTATTTTTGCTCTGTGGTACGTTGAATCTGTGAGTGTACAAGGCCCACCCTGTGCAGAAATTTGTCAAGAGAGCTCCTGACAACCACCAAGCTGCGATAAGCTTTGTCTCGACATACCTAACACAATTCCCAGACATAATAATCTAGCAAGCTTACCACAAAACTGGGAATATACTCACCTGGTTGTGGCTTGTTCTTCAGGAACACACACAGGCTTCTGGAGAATTCTGCTCTGCTTTTTATGTGCTCACAAATTAGCCTTAAATAATCCAATCAGGAAACTTAATGAGGATGGATATAAGGATCTCTTCTTTTGTAGTCACAGAATCTTTTCCCCTCTTTACTAATCAGAGCTATATTTTGCCACTCTGGTGTTCCAGTTTCTTTCACAGCCTCCACATTCCTTAAACATTATCAGCAAAGGCTCTGCAGCTTCTGGTGAGTTCTCTACTCCCTGGAGTGTAATTTGTCCTGGCCAAGAGACTTGAGCTCATTTACAGCAGCTTGGTGCTGTTAGAATCTCTTTACTCATCTCGAACTTCAATTTTCCCTTCCAACGTTTTCTCTTTCTTTTCAGTCAGTAGACTGTTCTCTTTGGCAAAGATGAAGGAGGCAAAGTTCTGCTCTCTCTTTTGCTGCCATTCTAAAATGCAAGTAGCACCCTGCTACTTGGTCTGCCTTAAACTTCTGAGTGGCTTGCTTCCCTTCCCCTCCAGTAGAGATTCTCAGATTCCCCTGAGTACCTGGGACTGAACGGGAGCTCTCCAAGTCCCCCACAGATCGAGTCAATAACTGCACTGGAAGACTAAACGGTAAGACAAACCCAAAAATGCGTAATTGCTCAATGATAGAACTTGTTTCCCATTCTCATAAAGCCCCAAAATGGATATTTCGGATTAGTGGACAGCCATCTCTAAAAAATAGCTCAAGGGCTCAGATTTTCCTCAATTATGATGATCTGCCATCTTCTACAAGAGGCTTCCAAGATGCCTTCGCTTGTTTGCAGCACATAGAAGGATAAAGGCATGAAGAAGATATAGGAGTCAGGGTCACAAGTTACTTTAGTTCACATTCCTGAGGCTAGAACTCAGTCATATGGGTGCCCTTAACTGTGAGAGAGGCTAGGAAATGCTCTAGTCTAGTCGAAAGAGATGATGGGAAATGTAGTCTAGCTGCAAAGGCCATTGGGAAATGTAGTGTAGCTGCAAAGAATGGTGGGAAATGTAGTATATCCCAGGAAAAGGAGACCAGATTATGATAGATTCTGCCGCTGTGGTTGTGGCGGTCAGGTTTAGGAATGCGCATTTCCACAAGCCTCCAGCTGATCCTGATGTAAAAACCTTACTCTGAGTCACAGTGATCTGTACATTGCTGGTGCAGGCACCAAAGGCTTTTTACACGGTGGCCTCCACGTTCCGTCCAAAGTCTTTCTCTCCACCTCACCGTGAGCTTACAAACCAGCAGCAGCTTCCCCAGAGGCCACACACTCCTCTGCACCTCTGTGTGAGGTGATTCTGATTTTTTCTGTCCTTTCTTCTATTGTTCCCTTGGCAAGTTCCTGCTTTGCTTTCAAAACTAAGGGTTAAGAGGGCTCTTCTAGAAAGCCTCCTTGACCCACCCACAGCTAGGAAACACTGACCTGCCTTTCCTAATGCTCCTGTTCTACCTGGTCTGAATCTCATTACAGTATTGATCGTGCCAAACGATGAGCGTGGGTATGTTTGCCTTCCCATTAGACTGGGTGATCCTCAAGCGCTGTGACCCTTTCTTAATTATCTTTGTAACCTCGCTATCTGGCACCTTGCCTGGAACATGGTGGCACTCAGTAAGAGTTTGCTTCACAGGAGTCCTTAGTGTGATACCACTTACACTCTCACTAATCCATTCCTTTCTTGATCTTCTGCTCGTATCAAATAAGAAAAGCTTTCTTTCTTTTTGATTCTATGTATCTTTTCAATTTTACTACCTTGACTAACTAGATCAAATTAACAAACTAGGCTTTACAACTCCACTTAGCCCCGTGCTCCCTCTTTGCCAACTGTACTGTGAAGCGTATTTCCCTCTAGCCTCTCTGATTTCCTCAGTACTCATTCTCACCTTTCTAGTTCTCTTCAGGAGCATTAGCAGTAACAGATTTAGAATTCTATTAAGAGGAGATCTGCTTTCTTGAGCCATCTTCTGTTTTGGAATCTCATCTCCCCTGATTTCTTGGGGGACCTCCAAAGGCCTGGATTCCTGAAGTCCAGAAAGTCTATCCTAGGGAACCCATCCTTCCGCTTTCTGGGCTTCATGGAATCACGACTGTTGAGGCAGCCAGACTCCAAGATGGTGTCCAGTGAGTCCCAACTCATCGCAGCAAGTGTTCCCGCACACTGAGCGAGATTTAGTCTGCGTATCCAATACAAAATCCATCTCTGTCACTCTCTCTTATCACCTGGTGCTCAGGGGGGAAAATACTCTTTGAGGTATCCTGTAAGGAGACTTACATGGCAAGGATCTGAGGCCTACAAGCTATAGCCAAGTGAGTGAGCTTCTAGCTTTGTTCCAAAGCCCATAGGAGCCTTGAGATGATGGCTACTCTGTGAGAATTCCTGAGCCAGGACCACACAGCCACACCACCCTGTGTCCCTAACGCTGTGAAGGCAGCAAGGAGATGCAGCCGTCAGTCAGGAATACTCAGACTTGCCTGCGGAAGGCTCTGTTCCACTTTTATTCTGGTTTTGAGACCAGTGATGAGGGAGCCAGCCACATCCCCCCTGCAGCTGGGCAGACCAGACTCCTCATGACGGGGGGACATCTGTCCCTGCCTCTTCGTGTCTACACTGAAATGTTCACTCTTGGGAATCACTGATTTCCACATCTTTTGTTGTAAGGCTTATAATAAAAAATAAAATTTACAAAGATGAAACAAGAAAGAGTTTTAAAAGTGCCTGTCATATGGTGGGTGCTAAGTGAGAACCTGCTATGTTGACGCTTTCTTCAGCAGCCATTGCTACTTCATATCCTACCTCCCATCTCACAGGGCTGTGGCTTTCAAACAACAGCCACACACCGACTGCCATGTGTCAGTCTTGACTCCCACTAGACTGTGGTGGGACGCATCTCCAGAGTGTGTCTCTCTTAGGTCTTCTGGATGTGTCTTATTTCTGGAGAAATAGGGCAGTAAAAGCAGCCTTGATTACAGTGACCAGGTCATATCTGACACCACTAAAAATCTTAATTTCAGTTTCATTAGATATACCCTTTCAGGCGTATATGAAGATCTCAGATTCCAAATATTGCTCTGACTTTTTCTGAGTTCTTCTTTTAAAGTTTTCATAACTCCAGCTACATCTGTTTAATTTCTGGTTGTTGCTAGTGAAATTTTACATTAGCCAGGTCTCTCTGACTAATTCTGAAATTATCTTAAGGTTCCACTGACGTTCTTGAGGGTTTGGACATTAATAAGAAGGTGCTTGTTGCTAAGAAAATTCACAACCATCGATGGAAAATGAGTTTGACTTGCAACTCTTTCCCTGAACCTGCAATAAGCAAACCTATAAAAGATTATGGTATTTTTAAATGAAAATCTGGGCCAGATGTAGTGGTGCACATCTGTAATCCCAGCATTCCAGAAGGCTGAGGCAGGAAAATCACAAGTCTGACTTCAGCTTGGTCTCACAACTTAGTGAGACTTTATCTCAAAATAAAAAATGAAAAAGGGCTGGAAGTATAGCTCAGTAAGAAGCCCTGGGTGCCATCCCTAGTCCCAAAGAAAGGAAGAAGGAAGAAAAGAAAGGAAAATTTAAAAAAATCTTTTGGTGACTATTTTTCAAAGGTTTGAAAATAATGCAACATGTCAACATACAGGCCTGTAGTAGTATTACACTTTTCCACGTTTAGCATTTGCTTGCAAAATTCCAGAGCTGAAAGCTTTTATCTCCACAATAGTACATTCTTCTGTTGGTGACAGTGTTTGATATTTACGCAGTTTTTGTGCACAGCATTTCATCACATGAGGAAAACGTGCCTTCCACAGAGTCAGGTGACTGGCCACATCTGTCCTTCCTCCCCTGGAGCCTAGCTGGCCTGGTCTCCTCCTTTCTCCTGTTGTGCTCCATTTGCCCAGGCCTAGTTTTGCCTCCGTTTTAATCTGTAAGTTGCTTAAGACCTCTTGGAATTAGGTCAATGATAAGTCTTAAATAAATAAAAATAAACTAAGGTGTTTCTGAGCAGCCATATGTGAATGGAATTTCTAGTAAGGCAGCACAGATCCAACATCAGGGACAGCTTCTCTTCAGGGAAACCTGCCTGTCCTTCTGGGGTGCAAAGCAGTGCATCTTCTGTTTCAACGTTCTGGATTTTAGCTCACATTTTCTTATAGTGAGGATCTCCTGGACAGTCCACACTGTGGGCACCTCCGAAGGCCACCGCCCCCGCCCCCAGGTGCGGCTCCCGCCGGCAATGGGAGGCAGAAGCTGCTGTCCCTGCAGAGCACCCAGGCAGTATCTCCCATCAGTCTGGAATCAGAGCCACCAGGAGAACTGTGAGTGGCTCTGTCTAATTAGCAGTCCTGCCACCTGCAAACAAGTGGGACTATAAAAAGGTGCTGAATCCCTGCCATTGAGAAGCCAAAAAAAGATGCCACTGGTTTCATTCGGAGTCTGAAAATCTAATACTCACTGATCTGAGGAAAGACAGGCGTCACGCTTTCACTTTCACCCAAAGGAAACGACCATTAGCAGTCGTGTTTCAGAAACTACCCCACAATGGCTGAGTAACTGGCCCTGTCACCCAACACTGCATGACTCTCTGCCCAGTCTGGGGTGCCCTGCCTCCACTGAACTGCCACACACCCAAGCCCAGAGCGAGCCCTGGCCCATTGCAAGCCATCCCGAGCAGTCTACCTGCTCCAGGTGAGCCTCATCCCCCATGCACGGAAGCCTTTCTCCAAACTGAGAGCTCAGTTATATTTCTTGGTAACAGCATTGTTATCTTAATCCATTCAAGAACAGGAGCCGATTGTATTATTTGTCTGTTTCTACTGCTTGGGGTGGGGGGAGCAGGGTAAAAGTGACTGAAGCTTAAACTACTGATACATCAGTCCTGTCTTTCTTCCTGATGGCCCCAGCACAGTGCACAGGAAGGAGCCCCACAGCCCATGGCTGAGTAAATGATTGGCACGTGCCTATGTGACACCTCAAGAGCAGAGCGGCCCCAGTGAAAATCCAGCGGCTGTGACTTCTCACTTCCTGTTTTAATCAATGTTGAGGGGCTGAAACGCGGAACACACAGTAGGTGCTAGATAGATTTGTATGGATTGATTAGCCACAGGAGAGACAGTGGGTTGTGGAGGGAGTATTAATGCTTTTGATGCCAAACGGGGTGGTTTGAGGGGAGCATAACGGTAGATAAACAAAGCAGCGAACACAAAACCCCAACCAGCACAGAGGTAGGACAGCTCTGCTCACGCACTGCGCTCCTGCGAACAGAGTCCTGTCTGAGCCCTTGGTGTCTGCTGAGGCTTCCACTCTTCCAAGGGACCCGTGCCTTCAGTCATCAAAGGGCGCTTGCCCCTCTCCTGCAGGGGTCCTGTGGATTCCAAGACTGATTTCCAGTTCTAGGTGCTGGACCAGCTGTGATAAAGGCAAAATCAGCATCCACTCTGTCTACTACTGCAAGGGAAGGCGCTGGGCCAGTGACAAAGGAAACTGCATTTGTTTGTTAGGCGTAGTGAAAAAGCAGGCTTTGGGATGACAAGGCTCAGATTGCAGCTCTGTCACCTGCTCCTGTGTGACTGCCGGAGCTCACCAGTGCTCTCGGGGACTCAGTCTGGGAGTGGACAGTGTCGATGACTGCACAGGTTACACGGCTGCCTGATGAGACACCGTGAGGGACAGCACCACCACCACGCTTGGCATGCAGGGGCCACAGGGCAAGCGGTCACACTGCCGTGGCTATTGCAATAAATACAGACGAGAGGAGAGGCCCACCTCGGCCACAGCAGGCACACGCGGCACCCTCGGGCAGTCCCAGCATGCTCCTTCTAGATGATGGGAAGGCCTCTCCAGCACAAACCCTGTCTGCTTTACCCCACGAGGACGGTCTCTGCTCTGAACAGGGAGGGAAGCTCTGAACATTCCAGGCTACTTCCCTGTGCACCCGCCATATGTCCACTCATGGTGTACACATTAGTCCTGATCCCAGAGCCCAGCTTGGAGCTCAGGACAAGGAGGGCTGGCTTTTGGGGTGCATGCCACAGAGCTGATGCTGTGCCTCCTGGAGAATCATCGACCATGACAAAGAGATTCCTGGAACCAACACCCATCAAGTCTGACTAGCATGCACAGAGGTCATGGAGCACATCCATGGGACACAAAGAAGTCCCAAAAGCCACGGGGAGGGACACAGAGACCAGAGAGCTCTCCCAGCACAGATCCAGATGACGTCTCCAAATGCCTGCACGTGCAGACAGTGGATGCTACAGTGCTCCAGGCGGAAGGGAGTCCACACTGAACAGCTCCTTCCTGGACAGAACTCCACACAAGAGAAGGGCCTGGGCTCTGACTAGAAATCCTCTCTGCATGGCACTCTGAGGATGAAGACAAGGTCGGGTGAGGGCGTAAACAAGCCCACTGTGAATGACACAGCTTTTCTCTCCCTTCTGGACCACTGAGAGTCCACAAGCTCCAAACCTGGAGACCCCACAGCTGAGTGTCACCAGAGCCAAAGACGCCGCCTGAGTGAGCTCCCCCCGGCATGTCCTCTTTGATGAAGCTGGCAGGGTGGCTGGGAACTCCTCCACCTCACCTAGAGAGGCCCCGGGGAAGGATTCTCAGAGTGCGTATTTCCTTAACCTTTGAAGATCAGTCCAAGTATCTGAAGACGCTAGTGTGTCCCCTCGGAGATCTAACCTTACCGCAGACTGGAGACCTCAGCCACAGCTTGACAAGACCCACAGCCACCCTCCAGGAGGCTGCTCGGAACGCAGGGTCCTGCATGGTCACAGGGTCCTGCGTGGTCACAGCTGGTGGGCCTACGTGGGCCATCTCAGAGGGTGGCTTCCTACAGGACTAACTCAGGACTGCAGCTTTGTTCTCCTCTCTGCCAGTGAAGGGCTGGAAATGTTACCTGTGTATCTCGCTGAAATCCCAAGTAATCCCTGACTTTCTAGTTTACTGTCTTCTATCACCTCTCGGCACCATGTCACATACTGAGCTGCATCTCTCCCTCACAGGCAGGCACTCCGGGACCCTGGGAGCTTTCCTCCCCCAGCTCCCAGCCTGTCCCTCTGGGAGACACCCGCGTCACCCTCGAAACACAGGCACAGAGTCCCCTGCTCTGTCTGCCTCGGCAGCTCAGCTTCACACACCAAACATCCGTCTGGACTTGTCCCCCAGAAATGCGGTTACTCAGATCCCACGGGCCATTTCCCTGGTGTCCTCAGTCCTTGTCACTGACAGTCCTCCTGCCACCCTCAGTAGATTATTACTATTTATTATTTATCAGTCACGACACTGTACTGTGCTTCCTGTACTGTACTGTGAAAGGAGACACAATCCCTGCACTGAGTTTACAGCCCAGGAGACACAAGAAACAAAGAGGGTTCCCTGGCTAGGTCCTCTCCCCACCAGACAGGGGGCCGGGGGCTGGCACAGCCCTGCAGGAGCCTGCGCTTCAGGTCCAACACCCAGGCTCCCTAGGCCACAGCACCCTGGTACCTGCCAATTTCCAACCAGGCCTCAGGCCTCAGGGGCTTTGTCTTGGGGTGAGGCCCACCTGCCTTGTTTCAGGCCCAGGGTGGGGACTGGAAAAGAGGAGGGAGTCAAGGAACAGGGCCTTCCTCAGAAATATAAAACCAGGTGAAGGGGAGGTAGAGGAGGAGGAAGAGGCAGGGAATGAAAACCAGACCCAGAAGTCAGGCTTGCTCCAGATTAGTGGAAAGCCCCCGCTAGGGAGGCCAGGGCTGCAGCCAACTTGGCTGTTCAGGCTGACGCGCGTCCATGTGGGCAGCAGGCAGAGGGGAGAGGAAGAAAGCAAGGGAGAGCGAGCTGGGGTAGGCAAGTGGAGGCCGGAAAGCTGGGCACGGCCGGCGGGTGCGGGAGGGTGGACGCCGACAGGCAGGGCCTCGTGCACCGCGGGGTCCAGAGGCAGACCGGGCCAGGGGACAGGACTGGCGCGGCTGGTCGTGCTCTATCAGAGACGTGGACACTTCCTGCTCTTCCTGTGGCCGCAGTGTCACCGGGAGGGCGGAAGCTGAAAGACGATTGGACTTCGCTTTCTCAAACTTTTCCATCAGTTTCCTCAGGTGTTAGGCGCGGACTGGAGATCGCCTCGTCCCGGTCCTCCCAGCTGAGCCGCCCGGGCCCGGAGGCCGGAGTAGCAGCCAGCCGGCCACGCTCCGTGCGTCGGTCGGGCGCGGCCACCGACACCCGGGGGCCGAGCGCCGCCGTAGGGGCTGGGCGCAGACGGACTGACGGACGGAGCCCCCCGCGGTCCTGAGCCCCGGCCCCGGCTCGGCTCGGGGTCCCTCGGGCCAGAGCGCGCAGAGCGGGGCCGGGCCGGGCCGGGCGCCCCGCCTCCCCGCCGCGCCCCCGCCCACTCCGGCGCCCGCGATTGGCTCCGCCCGGGCCTGGCGGAGCGCCGAAGCCCGCCTCCCTCGCAGCTAAAGCAGACGGTACCCGGAGCGGAGCGAGCCAGAAGGGAGCATGGTCCCCGCGCCGCGGCCGCGCCAGCCCCCGCGCCGCCGCCGCCGCCGCCCCTGCCCCCGCGGGTCTCGCTGCAGCTCCAGCCCCGGCCCCGGCTCCGCAGCGCCTGTCCGCAGCCCCGGCGCTCGCCGCTCCTGAGCTCAGCCCCCGCCCGGAGCCGGAGCCCCGAGCCCAAGCCCGGAGCCAGCCCCGGCCCCGCGGCCGCCGCGGCTGCGGGAGAGGGCGGGGGCGATGCTGCCGGAGCCGCCGCCGCCGCCGCCTCGATGAGCGCCGCGCCGCACCGCGCACAGCGCGCAGGCTGACAGGCAGGAGGACCGGCTTCCCTCTCCCGGGCATCCTCCCTGGGCTGCCGGGAGGCGGCGGCGGAGGAGGAGGAGGGAGAGGAGGAGGAACCGGGAGAGAAGGCGGCGAGCAGCGACGCGAGGAGGTGGACCTGGCTCCGCTCCCCCCGGCCAGAACGCGAGCGGCCCCAGCCTCCGCTCCCCGGCGGCGCCGACCCCTCTCCATCAGCCCTCCCGCGCCCCGCCGCGACCCCGGGCTCTCTGCGCGTCGGGCCGGGGCCGGAGCGCCGCGGCCGCAGGTAGGAGTCGGGCCGGGCAGGGGCTCTCAGGCTGCGGCGCGGGGGGCCGGGCCGGGCTCGGGAGCGGGAGCGGGAGCGGGGCCCGGGAGCCCGGAACGCTAGGCTTGGCCCCGGCAGCGGCGGCGGCGGGAGCCTCCCGCGTCTGGACTCGCCAGGCTGCAGGAGCCCCTGCGCCTGCGCTGCTCCGGGGGGAAAAGGGGGAAAAACTTCCTGCCCCCGGGTGTGGGTGCGGAGCCTGCCGGGGGCACCGCCGCGGTGGCCGGAGGGGCCGGAAGCGAGCTTGACCCCCTGGCCCGGGAGGCCCGCGGTGGGCCCAGCGGCGCTCTCCCCTCTCCAGGCCGCCTCCCCCTGCGCGGCCCAAGGCCCCCGCGGGCCGGGGTCCAGGAGGCGCCAGAGGGCTGGTCCCCAGCGGCCGCGCGCCCTGCCCTTTGGGGAGGTACGCGCTTCGGTGCCACCGGGAGTCGGGAAAGGCGTTCTGTACCCTGGCGTCCTCAGACCCCACATTTGGGGACCAGGTTTCTTTACTCGATCCCAAGAAACTTTCGAGGTAGAAGAGCTTGCAAAACCTTTCGGGGAGGGAACCCGCGCAGACCTTCTTGTAACTGAACTGACACCCCCTCTTCCCTTGACACTGAGCGGGTGCCAGCTTGTTGGGGGCTTGAAAAGAAAGCTTCGGGGATGGCGAAGGATGAGGAGGTGTAGGGTGGGGAGGGGTTGTTCGCATATGGGATGGTGGGCAGAGACCGCGGAATAGGGACGCGTGCCCCGACTGCCGCGGGGGGTGCGGGCTGGCTGCAGGCGCACGTCCCGGGCTCCGTGATCTGGAGAGGGCCGAGAGCTCGAGGGTTATCTGCGGTCGCGCGCGGATGCCCGCGCTGGGTAGCTCGGCCCGGGCCCCAGGGGAGAGGCGTGCTCGTTCTGGGCGGAGCTCCGAGCCCCGAGCTGGGTAGGTCCGAGGCTGCCCCTGGGGCAGGTCGCGTCCCTGCGCTGGGGACGGCGGAGGCGCGCTGTCTGCCGCGGCTGGCCTCCTCGGCAGAGTGGGTGGCGGCGGAGCGCGCGCCGGATGCCTGGGTCCGCCTGCTGAGAAGCCAGTTGTCTTCTCCGCTCTAGAACCGAATAGCAGATACGGGCAGCTGGCGGGTCCTCCTGCGGGTCCACAGAGATGCTGATGGGTGAGGAGCTGTCGCCGCGGCCACCCGTGCGGCTTGGCGTACGGTCTCCTCGAGCCCTACCGTGCTTGCTTCTCGGCGCCCCAGGCAGATCCTGGATGCAGGTATTTATGTAGCATTAGGCGAGACCTCGTCGCTGGAGGGACTAGAGACATTGAGGAAGCTGAGCTGCCTCTGCCTGTGAAACTTCCACTCAGCTCAGGGACATTGGGGCTTCAGTGCTGCAGGCTCCAGTCCACGACCACCAAGCTATGCCGGCATTCGAACTGTCTTGCAGTGACAGAGCTGTCCTGTTTACAGATGTATTTACCCTATTTTCAGTCTCTTTAAAGTCATTTGTCTGGTCACTACAGAGTTTCTTTCCTGGCCGTGGGGTCTTAGTGCTAACTTAGCCTTGGGAGAACAGTTTTGAAGAATTATTTCAGTTCAGGATGGATGACAACAGATTTAGTTAGCCCACCTCATATCTGATTTGTTTTCATTAAGGGGGAGTTGTACAGCTAACTTTAAAATCATTTTTTTTACTGGAGAATGTCAGACAGTTTTATAAATTGTTCGTTTGGACAGACGCTTGGAGAGGTGTACGGGAAGTACAGGTGGCTGCCTCGGGCTTGACTGGCAGGTATGTAATTAGTGACATGGGCTGTGTGTTTTTCCAGGTATAGAGGGAGCTTTGTGCCCCTGTGAATATACCTCGGCCCTGCACTCTGTTCTGGAGCACACTGTATTTACCACTTTGCTATAAATCAGGGACTTACTACATATGTGCCCTTACGCCCTATATGAATTTAATGACATTTAAATTAGTTTATGGGCTGACGCACTTAACCAGTTTTAATAATTTTTCTGCACAAACATTTTAGAAAGCATGTTTGTCCACGATTAAGACAAACATTTTCTCCTGTTTGGACTCTCCATTTCTAGTGCAGCCGTGGAAATGCAGATGCCTCCAACTTTTCGTTTGCAAGCAACGATCCAAATGAAATACCTAGAGTTTTACTGAAATAAAATATCCTATGGTAGCCATGGTAACAAATAGATTTAAGGGTTATTGGTTTTTATCTGTATGTGGTGGGGGGCTAGCGTTGCCTCTTTAATTATATTTCTAATGAATGATAGTCATATTTCCAGTGCATGAGGCGGAAGGTAAGCCAGACCAGAATTTAGTTGTGTGAGAGGTTATTGGAACAAAAACTCATGCAGCACAAGAGAGTGATTTCTGTTAGAGGCAGCTACTCATACCTGACAGCAAATGGGTAAAACCTTTTTTGTTTTTTCAAGCAGATGAGAACTGAGTCAGTTCCTTCAAGATTAGAAATGTATTTTGCTTGTAAGCTATTACCAAAGGAGCCTTTAAATCTGTCCCGTTTTCTAGGAATAAACACGTTGGAAGTGTGGATGTTGGTGTGGCTGGAGTGTCGCAGTTGTTATCAACACCTGTCAGTCTCAGTGAGGCATATCATTAGTTTATTCAAATCTTGCCTGTTTCAATATTCATGCATTTCCATGGTGATCCATTCCATTTTTGTTTACTTAGTCAACCTTATAAATCTCTGGCATCATTCTCAATTGTACCACCCTTTTTGCCTTTGATTTATCAATTGAGCTGGCCACAAATCATTCTCAGTTTAAAGCATCTCCTCCCCCACACCCAGTGTGTAGAAGTTTACCCTGTTCCAACTATACACAGATATAAAGGGGTTAATACTTTTGACAGACTCAACACCTTCCATGCTGATATAGGTTTTTTTTTTTAACGTGTGCCTCTGTGTGTGTGTGTGTGTGTGTGTGTGTGTGTGTGTGTGTGTGGTGGGCTATGTACGGGCTTTTTCTTCTTCCTTCCTCCAGACTTACTGTAAAACCTCTTTTCATTATGACCCAGAGATAGCCAGTCCAGCAGAATTAGCTAAAGTTTTTCTTTCTTGTCCTTTTTTTTTTTTTCTTTCAACTCCAACATGGTTCAAGGATTCTTTATCTTCAGCATGTCTGGTTTGGAGAGACTTCAAGGCTGTGTTGCTGCAGGCCTGCCCTTCCAGGGTCTTTTCTCTTCCAGCAGTGGTCAAGAGAGAAGGCTCTGGAACATCAGAGGATTTTTCCAGACAGAATGTATGTTCCATCACAGTAGCAGTGTCCCCAGGATCGTAGTAACATTCTCAGGCCACGGAAGAAGTGGTTTTACTTAAATGCAAGTGATGATTTTGCTCCTTGCTTTCCACTTTGCTTTCTAATGATGCAATCCCATGCTAATCACAGCCTGTATATTTCAGAAATATCAAGGCAAGCATTAGCACGCTACTGACTTATTAGGATCAGGCAAAGTAATTGGAACACTTAAGTTCAAAGTCAGATGGAGAAATGGAATTATAACCAACTTTGTGATTCTATAATCAGTCAACTAAGCACCTACTTAGGAGGAGGAGGAGGAAGAAGAAATCCCACAAATAAGAAATCAGCCCTTGGGTGCTGTGGATAACACTCAGCCAAGGCAGTTATTGTGTAAGACAGTTGGGGGCAAGGAAAGTCTTTGTGGACAGATAAATCTATGTGCTCAGGGCCTTTCTGCATAGCTTTCACTGTGCAAGGCACACGGAGACACGAACATTTAGAAACCGGAAGAGTATTTCTACTTTTCACAGAAATAGTCAGTGCTCAAAAATAAAAATCTAAGATCATTAGTACGCTAAAATTAGGTAGCATAGTTTCTGGAAGTAAATTCTACCACAGAGAATTAATAATATTGGTGAAGAAGGAGAAGTATGACAATTCTTTACCTAAACCTCAGGTCAAAAACGCTGAGATGAAGACCGTTGTGAAACCAGACTCTAGCTCTCTGCACAGCAGCTACTGTCTCTCCCACAGTCTGAGGTCAGGGAAGTAGTCCGTGCTGCCCCTGAAAACGGGGGAATTGTAGCTTCACGTTTAGGCGATCCCTGGAGGTAGCCACAGAGGTCTTCACAGAGATGGACTTCGTGGCGAGGGAGAGAGGGAGAGAGAGGGAGAGAGTTCTGCTTCCTGCAAGACAGGCTGGCTTTGTGGAGTTCACATACTCAGGCTGTGCGGGACGCAGCAGCGGATGACTCAGAAGCTGCTACAAGAAGCCGGGTGCAGGTACTGCGGGGTATCTGGTTTACGCCTTGCGGACAGCTCCCGGACTCCCACAAACCACCACTGGTCCCATGAGTCTCTGCTTTTGTACAGTACTTTTTAAATTTTTAGATCTGTAAGTCATTGACCAATTTAAAGATACATGCACATAAATATGTGCTGTCACTCTCTTTTTTTTTAATTGCTTAAAATGCAGCATTCACCAGCATGACGTGCACAGCTCAACGGTGTCCCCATTCACGCGGCTGTGCAGCACGTCCCAGAGCTCCGCCATGCGCTGCTGAAGCTCTGCGACCCATGGAGAATGTCAGCTCCCATCCTCCACCGCAGCCACCTTTCCTCTTTTTTCTGTTTCTGTAAAACTGACCACTTTTGATAAGTAGAATCGTGTAGTATTTTTCCTCGTTTCAGGTTCATTTCAGGTAACATCTTGTGTTCAGAATTTCTCACTTGTCACAAGGGACAGGATTTTCTTCCTGTTAAAGGTTGAATAGTATTCTGTGCGTGTGTACGTACCATTCTGCTTATCTATCCGTCCACGGACAGACATTCAGGTTGCTTGTGCCTCCTAGTTATTGTAATGCTGCCATGAACCTGTGTGCACAGATAGATTTTTGAGATACTGCTTTCAATTTTTTGAGTGTTTCCCCAAAAGTGGGGTATTCTGTCTCTCAGTCCTAATAAATGCAGGACTTCTGTTTGAAGGCATGCAGTCAAACAGTCACGTCAAACAGCACATGCTATGGATGTTACTGGCATCTGTTCTTCCTTTTCCGTGTGTGCATTTTCCCACAAGTCTCTCTCCAAGCTCCAGTGCTTTGCTTTTGGGATGTGCCTGAGGTCCAGAGATATTACCGAGGATGGACAGCCAGGGCTTTGTGTCAGTGGAAATCGGTCTCTAGTGCCTCCCAGCTGTGTACTGTGTGTGTGTGTGTGCGCGTGCGTGCGCATGCACATGTGCCTGTCTGTCTGTGTCTGTCTTTGTTTTTCTGGTGATCAGTGTACACCTACCACTTCACACCGCCTTACCTGTGCTAGGCACTTACTGTCCATGCTGATTAATATTTTACTAGAGAGTGTGGATCTAAGACTTAACTTCATCTGACCAACATTCACTGATGGACTTACTTTTTGGAATTTCTCACCAGCTTCCATTTTTTCTGGTTCTTGGAAGACTCATAATACTTCAGCTCAGTGGTAGAAAAAGTTGAGGAAAAACCCTGGTAAAAACTGCCTCGCCGAGGTGGAGTCTGCAAAGCAGAGCTCAGGAAACTGGCTGTGTGGGGGAGGCGGCCACAGCCCAGACGTCTCAAAATTGGTGCCAACACCAAGCCTGCTAAGGTTAATCGTAAACGGTTTACTGGGGTACCAGGGTTGTGTATGGATTGTATTCCAGGAGTCTCATCACTGCTTATCCTGAAAAGTGTAAGAAATTTGCATCACATTCCAACTGTTATAAATATCCTTCAGTTGATTGGACATATGAACTTTTGATTTCATTTTTAGTATCGTAATTTTAGAGTTGTCACGAACTTTAGAGGTCATCTAATCTACCTGTTATTCAATCATTAAACTTTTATCAAACCCCAATAATATAATAATAACAGCTTCCAGTTATGGCTGCCCACTATATTTTAGTACTTTACATACATTAGCTTTAATCCTCCTATCAACCCTGCGAGGTAGGGATTACCCACACTTCACAAATGAAGATGAGGCTGAGGTATCAGGTGGCCCAAGGGCACACATCGAGCCCCACGGTACAGCTAGGTCTGAACACAGGGCCACCCATGAACCACTGGTCTGTCTTTTCCTCTTGTGTGTGTGTGTGTCCATCTGCCCGTCCATCCATTGTCTTTGTTTCTCTGGTGATCAGTGTACACGTACCACTTCACACTGCCCTACCTGTGCTAGGCACTTGTTGTCCATGCTGATTAATATTTTACTAGAGAGAATGTGGATCTAAGGCTATTATCTCAATCTGACCAACATTCACTGTTGGACTTTTTGGAATTTCTCACCTGCTTCCATTTTTTTCTGGTTTCTGGAAGACTAACAAAGAGAACTTTCAGATGCTTAAATGGCATCTGTTTCCATATTGAGCCAGCACTGGAAATAAATAGCAAATCAAGGAGCAAAAAGAACAGGATTCATTCAGACTTGCTAATGGCTGACCTGGACTCCTTCGCTTTTGTATACCAGGGCTTAGCATAGTACCTGGCACAATGCTCTTCACTAAAGATGTTTGCTGGAAGCATGTACACCCAGAGAGAGCATCAGGTAATAAATGTCACAGCCCACTGCTCAGACTTTCCAGCCAGTGGCTGTGTAGTGCCATGTTCAGGATTTGTCATTGTGTGGAGTTTTAGATGCTATATTTGGGCCTATATCTATTAAATATGCTTGTTGATGAATTCTAAACTAATCTAAATGGAATCTTCTAGGATTTATGACTTGAGACTTTGAAGACTAATTTTCTCTGGGAACTGCATCATTCCGGTGATCACTTGGATCTGTGTGGCACTTCGGAGAGTCGACACAGAGTCTGTCTTTCATAACATGCTGACTTGTAAGGTGTTGTCCCCATGCACGTTTTTTAATTCGTGGTATTTCACAAGAGCATTGTTTTAAAGGAAAGTAAAACACCTAGAAATGACAGAGGCAGCTATGGAAAGACAGAAGCACCTTATTTTCCAACATCTTCTGCCCTCTTTTTACTGTTCATACTACTTTCTTCTGCAGATAGGTAGAGGGTGTGAACAGAGCCCGGAGCACATGCCGTAGAGTGCACTCCCTGCTTTAACTCCTCCAGCCCAGTGTCGGCCGACTCACGGTGACGGTGCCTGAGCAACACAAGGGCTGGCTGGCTGCAGAGCCCGGACGGCTGCCCTGGACGACGCCTCAGTCCAGCCGCACTGCCTCCCTTTTGCTTCCTCGCGCTCTGGATTCTACTTGAAAGAAAGAAGAAGTGAGGTTTCTGACTCCATAGGAATCCCCATAGAGCTCCTAGAAGCAGTTTGAGGAGGGAGACAGCAAAGAAAGGGCATATAGGGCTGTTGATTGAAGGCTTAGGCCAAATGAGAGGTTGCACAATTGCCAGAATATTTCCTGTTTCCTTTTGGCCTTGAGTTGCATTTCAGAGTGACAAGTATACTGATACTTGGATTTGGAAGAAGAAACCATCTTACCTTCCCCATCTACCTTCTCTTTTCAAATCTCCCAGCGATAGCACTTGGTTTTGGATTACGGCTGTAGCTGAACTCAGCCTCCTGAGGAACCTTAATGAGCCACTTTTGAGTTCCTGGAGCTTCTAAATGAGGATAGGTCCAACACCTGCTTAGAGAAGGCACAGTCAAAGCACTCCTTTTCCTGGGGAGCTCATTTGTTGTTTGCCCTATGACGTGGGTGGCATCATTCCCATTTTGTGGGTGAGACAGAGCACTTGCCCAAGGTCAGATCAGCAAACATGGGTGTTGGACGTTGTTTGCTGGGTGTGCGTTTCCAGACACTTGGCTACCGGTGCAGAAGAGGGAGAGCCTGCTTGCTCTCTTATAAAGCATATATGAGGCCCCTCTGTTGCATTTAGAATAAAGGAATAAGCCCAGTGTTTAGCCATGTTGCTCATGAGCTACCAAAGTGACGTAATAAGTTGAGGCTCAGCTAATTTTCTTTTAAGGAATGAAATAAATCCAAAGAAACACTTATCAGTATGATTTCAAGGCCTTTCGCTCTTAAACTTATTGCTATGCTGTTTGTAACTTTAGCCAAAGTTCACCTCTGAGTTTATCCCCAACGCTTAGGACTAACTGACCCTTCTGCGTTCCGAGAGCTCCCAGGCATGTACTCACTTGACTATGTGGGGATGAATAGGTGAAGAGTAAATGAGTTTCTGTTTGCAACATTGTTAGAACAGTGCCTGCGAATACCAAAGAGTGGGACCTGCTGGCTCTCTGTGGGCTTGTCTCAGGAGTCACAGGGCACAGGCTCTTTGTCCTTATCCTCAGAGCTGGCATATGAGAAGTCCAGAGATGGTCCAAAGCAAGGAGAACCAATGGTGAATGTGGCAGTGGCCGCTCAGCTGCTGCCATGAACCTGTCTCTCCATGCCGCTAGAGAGGAAGGAAGTAGAAAGCGGTGGTACTCCAGGCCAGCACCACACAGTACCAGAAACTGCAGTTGGTTTAATGTTGCCTTGACAGCCAGGAGTGCGGCCTGTAGCTCTCTCATGGAGCAGGGCCCCCCGTCTGGGCAGTGTTAAACTGAAACGGTGAGTTCCAGGCAGGCTGTGCACCGTGTGAGCTGTAGTCCAGCTGTGCATGCTGGGACCACATTTTAGTTCTTGATGGATGAGAAATACAGATAAAAACAAACACCCTAGTTCTTCATCACAGATGGGGTAGAAGGACCTGCACCTGTCTCACTGGTCCTCCTAGAGACACATGGGAATGTAGACACAACTATCTTGTCAAAACACGGGCAGAGGCTGTAGAATAGCAGACTAGATGTTCGCATCGGTGGAACCAGCTTTGCCACCACCGAGGGAACCAGTGGTCTCACTCCATCTAGTGCAGTGGACCTCTTTTTAGCCAGGCAGGGCCTGCTGCTTCCTGCCTGGAGCTTGAGGCTGTTTGTGGGAACTGCAGAAGGGGTGCAGGCTGTGCTTTCATGTGTACCCCGGTCAGCATCCCTAAGGCTGTGTGAAGGCCTCAGGGTAATGCGCCCACAGACACCCATCTTGAGGCCTCTCTGTTGTAGCACTGCGCTGCTTTGACCTCTGGGGATACAGGTAGATTATTTTGCTATTAAATTAGCTTATTTGGAGAATATGAAGAAATAGAAGACAAGCATGCTCAGGAAGCCAGAATTAGGTTTTCGGAGCTGAGCTCCAGGAGCATGGAATGTAGGAAGTACAGGTTCCCATTTGGAAGCTGCACTGCTTTGGCCGAAGACTGCTGCAGTGCCGTGTCCTCCCAGCAAAGGGCCTGCTGGAGGTGGAGTGCTATAATCTACGGGGTTCCTGCTGTTCCAACCGGCTTTAATCATCAAAACTTGAATAATATTCAAACTGTGACAGGAACATAGTTCTTGCGAAGCCTTGATGTGCCAAAGGGGAGCACCAAAGCTTCCGGTCCACCGGTCTGTGCCACACGCTATAGAGACCAGCACCCAGATTGCCTCATGTGACGTGGGCAGCAGCCTTTTCTACAGTGAAGTGGCACTGAGATTGAACACTTCCTTTTTCCCCCAGAGGAAAAAATGAGTTTCATGGAAACCATGTTTCTGCAGTCACTTGCTGACTGAGTGCCTTTGCCACCTCTGTGACACCCCCTCCCTGCTGGGTGGAGGTCAGGTGGTGCTAGGGACAGAGCTCTCTCGGTGGGAGGGAAGATTGCAGGCTGAGGCTCTTTGGAGCAGGTGCCCCCTTGCTGGGATAAAGACACAGCAGCCGCATGCAGAGCCGGGGCTGCGCCCTGGGCCCCCGAACAGCACTGTGAGGAGCGCCCTGCAGTCCTGGGGTGCTCTCTCTTGAGTCCCTGAGCAACAGGGCATTCTAGAGCCATAGCCAGGCTCAGACTGCTGCTTAGGTATTTCAAGCTTCTGTTTAATTCAGCAGAAGCCACAAAAAGCTGGTGTTTAGTTCACGAGGAGTCCTGAGGGAGCCACAGGGGTGGGTGGGCACTCCTGAACTGTGAAGTCACAACTCAAGATCCAAATTGTCACTATTTTAGTCCTGCCTTGCTTCCCAGAAGGCCTGGTTTCCAGAAGCATTTTTGATATCTGGAATGGACACTGGGGCCAGGTCTAGTCTCTTTGGTCCCAGAAAAAGAGGGAAACAGTTGCCTATCTGGCCCTTGCTCCCATGGATGGGAACAGGTAGAGGATAAGGGTATAAGATTTCTCTCTGGGGACTGAACACTGGTATGAGAAAAGCAGGACTTGGTTCTCAGATCTTCACTGTTGTAGTGAAAATGTTCAGCTCAACTAACAACCTGATTTAAAAACAGGCAAAGATGAGGAGGATCGCAAGTTCAAACTCAGCCTGGGCAGCTTAGCGACTTAGCAAAGTCCTGTCTCCAAATAATAAAAAGGGGTAGGATTGTAGTTCAGTGCGGAGGCCCTGGGTTCAGTCCCCAGGAACACACACATACACACACACACACACACACTCACACACACACACATACATACACACACACACATACACACAACTACATTTGTCTTCAAAGGAAATACATCAGTGATCAAAAAACACATGAAAATTGGCTCAGTGTCACTGATCACTAGAGAAATGCAGATCAGAGCCACAAGATATCACTCTGGAGCCACTAGGTTCACTGTTAGAGAACAGAGACAGAAAATAATGAGCACGGACGAGGGTGTGGAGAAACTGGGACCCTGGAGCAGTGCTTTGGGAGTGTTACGTGATGCAGCCTCTCTGGGAAACACTGTGATGCTCTTCAAAACTTGCAGCATTACCGTATGATCCAGCAGCTCCCCTTCTGAGCATGGTCCCAGAAGTGAAAGCTGGGGCTGGAACGGGCCTCCTCCACTGATAGGATTCATAGCAGCAGGTGGGGTTCGTGAGAGCCGAAGGGTTGTAATCACCCGTGTGTCCATCCGCAGTGACCAGGTAATTCACATACAGTGTACAGTGGGATTCTACCCACCCTTATAAAAACAAGGCAACTCTACCACATGTGCGAGCCTTGGAGACGTTATCATTAGTGAAATGCACAGTCACAGGACAAACACTGTGTGACTCCACTCACATGAAGCTCAGAGTCATGAAGTTCATAGGAACAAACTGAGTGACGGTTGCTAGGGACCTGCATGGGAGTTAGTGCTTCATCAGTACAAACTTCAGTTTGGGAAGATAAAGGGGTTCTGAAGATGGGTGATGGACGTGGCTTGTGAGAGTTCTTTCTGTTTCGGAGCTACATTTAAATACGGCCAAAATAGCAGTTTTATAGTGTATGTATAAATACATAAATAGTTTCAGCTGACTCTGAGTATGCTCACTTAGCAAAAACACTTGGAATAAATATGTTCAACAGTCCAACAACTCTGACAGGCACTAGCTGTCTACCTCACCCAGTGGGGCACTGCCAGCCTGCCTGCCTCTTTCTGTATCCTTTTTTATTTAAGTTGCAGTAGTTAAGATATTACATTGAAATCCATGGATTTAATTGCTCAGTTCACTGAGTTTTAATAATCGTATATACATATGTAATCACCATTGAAAACAAGATATAAACCATTCTTATCACTCAGAAAGTTCCTCGCCCTCTCCTGGTCCATTTCCCTGCTTCTCCCCAACCACCTTATTTGCCAGTTGAGCTGTGGCCAGAGTAAGTGGCCTCCAGGTAGAGGTGTCCTGTTAATTTTACTAGAAGGATGACACCCTGCAGGCCTGACATGAGTCTGCTGAGCAGGCTGTCCAGCGGGAGGCTAAGTCACTGCCAGTCAGTGCAGTGGTGACCACAGTGGGACAAGAGGCCTGCAGCCGACCTGACCAGCCACCGGCTGTCCTTTGTGGTCGCTGCTGTACACACCCGTCAGCCCAGGACTGACAAGATGCAGTCGCGTGAGAGTGCAGCGTCCTCTCCTCTTCACGGGTCGGGACTGTTCCCAAGCTCACGCAGCCTCTTCCTTTCCAGTTTGGAGCTGCTGGGGCAGCTGACATCTTTAGCCATGTTGATGCCTTTGGTTTGGAGCTGAAACACAAGACTTGACAAGTCCTCTTGGGCGCAGGGGAAACTGGGGCAGAGAGAAAGAGCTGCTTTTAAGAGACTCGCCTCCCTGCTGTGGCAGGAGAGTGCACTGCTGAGCTGAGGACTGCCCCCTGGGCCCAAGCAGCTCTGTCTTGCCAGCCAAGGTCGTTCGCAGTTGCCCTTTCTCCTTTTCCAGGGTCGTTCTGCATAGTTCAGATGCTGCCTGTTCTTCCCGGTTTCCCGTAAGGCAGGTCCCCTGCCCGAGTCCCTGCACTGGTTCCCGATGTGACTGATGGCCGCCTGACAGTCCCACCGACCTGACCACTGTAGCACCCGGCAGGGACTGCCTCCCTGTTCATGTTCCACTGTTGGTTCTCTGAGGATCCGGGCCAGGAGTGGGCACACGTTACGGTTCAGATGTGAGAGGCACAGAGGAGGTACCATACCTAAGACCTGCCAGGCAGAGGCAGATGGGAACCGGAGCCCAACAGCTCCGCATGTGGACAACACCAGGGAATCTCGGGGAGTGTCTGTCTCCTGAGACCCCAGTGCTGTTTCAGTGTCTGCTGTGGAAAAGTGCAAATCCCACAGACTTCTCTCTCTGACCGTGTTAACTGTTGTCACTTGCAAATGGGGATGATTTCTGAAAACGTGTGACTCGAGAAGGGGTCCCTTTACCAGGGTGTGAAATGACTGCATGTGAATCTGAGCTTAGAAAGATAAACTCTGCTCCGTTCCCCACACACTGGATTAGTGTCTTTCTAGGACACTAGCCTCGTGTCACTAAGTCCTCTAGATCCCGGTGAAAGCCCAGCCTGCGCTGGGCTGCCCGGCCCTTCGTCCACCTCCCCCTCCGGAGTTCACTCCGCCGGTCCGTGAAGCCCCCAATGTCTCTGCCGTTCTCTTGATCAGGAAACCATGGAAAAGCACAAACCAAGTCATGGAAGATCGAGAACAAAATTTTCTTAAGTAATTATAAGTTTGGTTTTTTGAGAGAATAGTTTTAAACTAAGAAAGAAACTTGTTAAATTTAAAAAATCAAAAATGTGGGGCCGGGGATTTAGCTCAGTGGTTCCAGCACCTGTCTTGCAAGATCAAGGACCCGGGTTCGATCCCCGGTAACCATATACCATACTGGGCGTGGAGACTCACCCCAGCAACAACCAGTATTACACACCACAGTGCCGGGCGTGGTGGCTCACGCCTATAATCCCAGCACTCAGGAGGCAGAGGCAGGAGGATTGCTGTGGTGTGAGTTTGAGGCTGAGCTCAGGACCAGCCTGAACCACAGAGCGAGAGCCTGTCTCAAAAAAAAAAAAAAAAATCAAAAATGTATACACTAGGATGCCAAGAATATAAAAAGTAAAGGACATAGGAAAAAGACAGAAAATACACCATAATATTAACTGGTCATTTTTCTACTTTTAAATTTTTCCCAGTCTTTAGAATCATATTTTTTTATATTGAGAAAAATGAAAACTTGCCTAACCAAGGAAAGAGACCTAACTGTCATAGATTAATATTACCCCATTGTCTCCTCGCATGGTGAGCAGTAGGTGATTACAGACAAGCCCACATTGATACTGATGAAACCGAAGAAGCCTCCACCATAATGTAGAAGAAATTGGATTTTTAAAATTTAGTACTTTAGGGCCAGGGATATAGCTCAGTGGTTCCGGCGCCTGTCTTGCAAGTGCATGGGCCTGGGTTCAATCCCTGGTAACCGTATAACAATACTGGGCTTGGAGACTCACCCCAGCAGCAGTCAGTACCACATACCATAGTGCCAGGCGTGGTGGCTCACGCCTATAATCCCAGCACTCGGGAGGCAGAGGCAGGAGAATTGCTGTGAGTTTGAGGCTGAGCTCAGGGCCAGCCTGAACTGCAAAGCGACACCCTGTCTCAAAAAAAAAATAATAATAATACTTTAGACTCCCCTTAAAAATAATTCAGGATTCTGTTGTTTCCTGAGGTTTGCAAAAGCCAGATTTGGGCATTCTTTTAAAGGTAGCTAAACCAGGCTTCTGACTTTACCTCCCAGAACATCATGCCAGCATCCCCAAATAACTGTGCCCCCAAGTGGTCGTGTGTACCTGTAAATTACATCTGGCAAAAAGGAAGTGCCTGCAGAGTTTACAGTGTAACAATAAGGATGAAAATGATAATACACTCAAAAGAGGAGAAAGGGAAAAAACCCAAAGGTGTGTATGTGTGTGTGTGAGCGTGTGTGAGCTTTAAATATAAAGCTAAGATAGGGGAAAACGTTCTCATGTTTACCTCCCAGAAAGAGTGTGTGTGTGTGTGTGTGTGTGTGTGTGTGTGTGTGTGTGTGTGCGCGCCTGTGTGGGTCTCCATTTATAGTGAAACCTGAAGGGAGAGCCGGAGGTCGGTGTGGGCAGAGGCCTCCCAAGAATTCTGGAGACTTCGCACCCTCTTTCTTAGGAACATCTTCAATTCTTTGACGGCCTGCTTCTCTGCAGCAATAGCTCCATGATAGGCTCCTTGGCAGTCTGCCAGAGACAGAGCGTGCAGAGAATTGTGTTTTAATAGAAGGCTTTACCTCTGATACAGATTTAAAATGAGGAAGAAACTTTCTGTTCCTCAGCCAGAGCAAAATGCATTTTACTTCTTGTGAAATGCAGGTGATTACAAGCTCATCTTACATAATTTTATTATTTTCAATTGCTGCCCGTCAGTCTCAGGTGATGGGTTCCCAGGAGTAGAAAGGAGGCAGCTTCTGGGTGATGATTAGGGGGGAAAAAGTAACCCAGTCATTATCAAATCGCACAGAAGTTTAGAAAGGAGAGTAATTATCTTGGTGACGATGATGTTGAAGATCATCAGGACTCACTGAGCTCGACATGCAGAAGTGAACTGAGGACTGTTTAATGGCCTCTTAGAAAATGTATTTGTGCATTAACAAAGAGGTGATGTTAAGGATTTTTTTGAGAGATGTATTTACATCTAATAAAAGAATTTTCTTGAATAACCACATTTTGAGAAGTTGCCAGTGCAACAGAGGTGGTCCACTGTCACGCCCACAAGAGGGCATTTTCTCCTCAAGTTCTGTGGAAAGCGATGTGCGTGTGAGGGATGCCGGGAAGCCTGGGGGAGGAGAGTGTTAATGGCGAGGATGGGAGGGAGGCCGGCTTGCGATTGAGTTGTGCGTCTGCTTGTACTTAATATGTCCTGCCAGCTCGCGAGCAGAGCTACCGGCCAGGAATTCTGCGGTGTTTACTCAGTCTCCTCTAAATGTCTTCCTCCCCGATGACCAGGCCCCAAAGGAGGCCTTTCCATGATACCACATGGTCCTGTGCTGCCAGTCCCATCAAATTCTGCACCAGATTTGATTTTCTGGTATGTTAAGGCTCTGACCAAAGTGCAGTGAGCCCTCCACCTTCCCCGGCTTTATTTATTTAACAGTGATTTATTGAGTACCTGCTTCGTGTCACCACTGAACAGGACCAAGCCTGTCCTCGTGAGATACACATTTTCCACAGGAAGGTTTGCTGGAGACAAAAGGGACGCGAATATAAACTGGTAATTTACAAAATTATAAATGATACAAAAAAAATAATTGGGAAAAGGAAAAAATAGCTATGATGGACTGAATAACACTAAAAATGTGCCAGAGTTCACCCCATGGTAGGAAAAATCAATAGCGTGCTTATCCCCAACTACTAGAACATAATCCTAGAATATAGGACGGGGAAATAAGCATGTTTTAGAAAATTCACTCCGCCGTCTAGAGTTCTCTCATTTCTCCTGGACTGCTGACTTTGTCCCGGAGTGGCTGTGGTCAGGGACCAGCACTCAGGGCCACTGGCCTTGCCCATGGTATTCTCTGCTGTCCCGGGCCATGAGGACCAGGTCACGGTGGGCACCAGTTCCGCAAGGCTGAACAGCTCACAAGCACAGCTTACCAGACCCAGGTGCAGGAGGTGGCTTGTCCACTCCCTGGGTACTTTGGGGAGCCCCGCCCAAGAGCCTCAGTGCATTGGAGACTCGTGACAGAATTTGTGGAACCAAGAAGCAAAGCTGTGCTTCCACCGTGTACTTAGGGAGGTTGGGCACTATGGCCTGAGGGGTGAAGAAGCACTTCGTGGGGGAGCTGAGCCTTGAACTTGGGGTGAAGAAATGCTTTGTGGAGGAGCTGAGCCTTGAACTTGTCCATGAAGGATGGGCACACGTATGGAAGAGGAGTGTGGGATTTAACGGGTGTTGTGTACATTTTTTAAAGTTAATGTAGAACATATTTTGATAACTGAAGCAACATCCATTACATGAAGGTTTCAGGAATGGCAGAGTGATAATCTCTAAGAAACCTGTTGTCTAGAGATAACTTATGTTAGTATTTTATTATATTTATTCCAATCTTCTGTTTTTGCGTTTTTACAATATTTGGAACCATCTTGCACACGAAGATTATCATCTTTTTTACTTCAGTAGTCGACAAATATTACCCGATGTCATTAAAATCATCCCTAATCGTCCCTGTTGAACAGCTGCCCGGTGCTGCCTGGCGCCTCACGCTGCCGCTCAGCCAGCCCGAGGGTGCAGTTCGCGTCCTTCCTCCTCCCGCCCCGCGTGCGGGGTGTTCTCAAGTCTCATTTGCCCTCTCATTTGGTATCGGGTGGCCTGCCAGCTGCCGGTGTGAGGTCACTGTGTGCGCCCAGGTCTGTCCGTGCATGTCCAGTAATGCTAACAGGACCTAGCTCGTAGGACGTTGTGAGAGGAAAGTGAGATCATCTTTGGATAGAGTTCTAAAAATAGAATTACCAAGGTTTGATCTTTTAAAAATTATATAACTTTCCAGTTATAAAAGTAATGTTCTTCATGGAAAATTTTAACAAAACGAAACAAATCTCATCATCACTCAGATAAAAAAAAAAAAAAATTTCACAATCTATCATTTGGATCATACTAGATAGTCTATCTTCTGCTTTTTCCGTCTTGTATTGATTTTCCTTTGTCAACACTCATTCAGAAACATTTTCTTAGAAGGCTGTCTTTCATTATATTCCATTATTATATTCCATGTCATATTTTTATTTAATTCCCTATTGTGGGATATTCAGATAATTCAGTTATTTGCTCCTATAAATAACAGTGCAGTAAGATATTGTTGAATAAATATGTGCGGACATTTTGGATTATTTCCTCAGGATTCGTTCTTGCTTACCCCACCGGTGGTGACATTGATATTTATTGCCATGTTTCCCCCAGAAAGATTGCTGTTTTATTCTCTCATAAATGGTACAGGAATGCCCAATTTACTTCACTTTTATCCTGTTATATATTTTTTAATTTAATCTGTTAGGTAGGTGAGTAATGGTGCCTCATGGCCTCAATTTGTTCTTCCTTGATTACTAGTGGGCTAGCACATTTGTTTTGGTGTATATTGACATTCCTGTCCTTGCCTGTTCTTCTATTTATATTTATCTGTTTTGCTATTGATTTGTAAGAGCTCTTTATGCATAAGAGGATATTAACCTTTTGGTGTAAAGTTGGAAATATTTTTCTGAGTTCGTCATTTGTCTTTTAAGATCGTGTCTGATTTCTTGGCTGTGTGGAAGCCTTTATTTTGCATGTCCTATTCATCGGCTATTTTTTGTTTGTTTGTTTTGTCTTGTCTTGTTTTATTCCTTGACGTTTTTTCTCTTATTTTCACGCACAGAAAATCCTTCCCATTCCTGTGTTTGCATTTCTTCTACTTGTTTCATGATTCATTTTGTAGACTTTATTTTGTTCTTTCATTCTGTTCTAAGATATAGGAGGAATTTAACTTTTTCTTAATAGCCAGTTCTTTCAGTTCTCTTGGTAAATGATCTTTCCCCACCGGTTGGAAACACTGCCTCTGACTTGCTAAATTCTTGTAGATGAGGGTGCTCCAGGGTTTGTTTTTGTTTTTGTTTTTGTGACCTATTACTATAGCACATTGTTTTAATTACAGAAGCACTTGTTTTATGTTTTAAAATCTGGTTGTACAGAGCATTCTTATCATTATTTTCCTGATTGTTTCTGACCACTAGCTCTGACACATCTCCAGGTGCAGATGAACTTTAAAGTTGTGTATTTCAAACTACGTCTTGTTAAGTTTGCTTTACACGATACCCACCTGAATTCAGTGATAGCTACAAATTGATTTATAAAGAATCGACATCTTGCCTACAATATTACGTCTTCTCATTCAGGACTGTGCACTTCCATTTACTCGCTATTTATCTCAGTTTACTTTCATATCTCTCTGTAAACATCTGTGGTTTTCTTCTTATGAGCTCTGCGCTGTTCTTAAAAACATCAGCCCTAGGTGTCGCATATAGATGAGTGAGATCTTTATGTCTCGGTGGATTTTTGTAATAAGTTATGACTGGCAAATAAGAAACTTATTAATTTCTGTATATTTATTTTGTATGTCATTGGGTTACTGGACTTTCTTATGGATGGAACTTTTCCCCAAGGTCCTTAAAACATGCTGATTATTTTGCTAAAAGATTGTCTGTGTGGCCCTGTGTGTCTAGAAGACGGTATGCTATCATGTTTAAGAATCTTTACTTATTTGGAAGAAAATGGCTTTGTATGCACTATGTACTATTTTAGTGAGACTGCCTTGTGACTCTGAACTTGAGTTCTGATCACATATTTGGGACATACATTCTCAGCATGTATAAGGCTTGCTTTTTTAGCCTCTCCGAAGGTGGTAGACAGACATAGTCTACTATCACAAATAAAGAGGCAGCAAGCATCACAGAGGCATTTGGGTTCATAGTCTGCCTTGTAGAGAAAATGTGAGGAACTGATTATAAACACTAATTTGGGAGCTCGCTCTGGACATATGTCCTGGGCTGATTGAGCAGAGCCTGCTCTGTTGACAGAGGCTTTAATGTCACCCAAAAGTCCACTCACAGCTAGACAAACGTGAGTGTGAAGAAACAGTCAGATGTCATTTGCCCCCGTGTTGGTCCCTGGAGGACACTCAAGACTTCTGTTCGCAGCCCAAAGATCGCCCCTTCAAGTGGGTAGAACAAGAGCAAGGCAGACCAGAAACACGACCACAATTCTGAGCACTTCCTTCTCTGCAGCTGTACCACTCCCATCGTGCTGTCGTCTTCTCCAGTGAATGCCTCGGTTACAGAGAAGGGAAGGATTTCTCCTACCCCATTCTGAGCATATGGCTGAGGTGGGGGCAGAAGCTCCCCACGTCCCCACACAGACAGCTTGTGAATGTACAGATCGTGTGCGTTTCCTCTGCTGGGCGAACAACTCATCTTTCACTCTCTGCTTTTTATGCCAGTTTGGGAAAGTTGTTTTCTCCTGCTTGGAAATCTCCCTGGGAGGGAGTGTGTTGCCGTCCGCAGCTCCTGTGTTGTAACTGTCTCCTCTGAAGCCAGACTGTGCGACAGTGTGTCGTCCCTCAGTGAAACCCAAACCTGTGAGCCGCGGTTCAGCAAATACCCGAGTGCCTTCCGCGTGCTAGGGGCCGTGTGTGCTCGGGAACCAGGCAGAGAGAAACGGGCCTGGTTCTCTCCCTTCAGGAGTTCACAGTCCACTGGGGGAGAGAGGCTTCTGAGCTAGCGCAGGCAGCCTGCGCACCGTGAAGGCGGGGATGCTGCGCCGTCACGGGGGCCTGGGATCCTCACCTCGGGTTTAGGGAGTAGGTGGGTGGATCTGAGATTTAAAAGAGTCGTTCAGAGGGTAGGGAGGGAGGGTGAGCTGGGGGTTGGGGTGATAGGCTCCGGGCAGAGGGGACAGATGGACGGCTGAGTGGCACATTCAAAGGCGTGAAGGCCAGAGAAGCTGGCACTGAGAAAGTGAGAGCAGAGGAGAGAACTGGGCAGGGAGGCACCAGGGAGGTCTTGACAGCCACGTAAAGAATCTGTCTTCATTGCAGGAGCGCAGACTGACGGGGGTTTCTAGGAGCGTAACAGCTTCACAAAGATGGTTCTCCCTACCACGTGGGGCCTCTGAGGGAAGGCGGAGCGTGCAGGGTACACTGAGATGGTGCAGCATGCAGCTGTGTGGAAGGCGACGTCTGGGGACTCGGTGACCGATAGATGCAGAGTGGCCCACGGATGTGAGATGAGGGCAGGCCCTCCCGAGGTCTCCAGGGCGACACCCAGATTGGGTTTGAGGAGCTGGATGGTTGCAGTACCGATGTCGTCTGGGATCCCGGAAGGGCAGCAGCTGCACTGGAGGAGAGTTTTGCTCAGGGCTGGGGTGAGGACTTCTGTGAGAGGACCACGATGCCCAGCAGGCTGTATGGTCTGCCTGCCGTGGAGGACAGCTCGGGCTCCGGGACAGACATTTTATCCACATCAGCTTCAAGGAGGAAAGTCAACGAACAAGCTGTTGTCCCTGGTCCTCCTTGGACCTCCTGCCAATTCTAGCCTCTACTCTCTGGCTTTCTAAGGTGAAGTGTCCCCAGGTGTGCAGGAGGCCTTTCCTGTGAATCCTCTATGTGCCAGCTAAGCCAAAGCTGGAAGTAGTGAAAGGGTCTTAAACAGAACCACATCTCTAATGGTCATGTTTACAAACTCCCAGCTAACCCTTTAGGGGAGGTCTGAGTGCAAAGGGGGACCCGGGAGTCTTCCTGCCCTCCTCCCACCCAGCTCCAGCTCCCCTTCCTCCCGTAGTCCCTTGGTGCTGAACTATGGACTTTAAAATACATTGCCTGATTGTTTTGTTACATGGGCCAAGAAGAAAATTCATTTTTCTTAAATTCGGCATCATTTTATTATCATACATCCAGTAAATATTTATTAAGCTCCTGTTCTGTACCAGGTGCAGGGACATGCATAAAATGCCAAAGGCGACATGGGACATCCTAGGGACACCTAACCTAGTGGAGGAGACAGAGAAGGCACGTGAGGTCATAATGCTGGTGTGACACATACCCAAGCAGAGTGATGTTGGAGTCTGGGAAAGCAGGTCAGGCTTCGGGCGTGAGGAGAGAGGTCAGGTGTGTGCATTAGCGGGGTGCAGGCCCTGGGCACAGGGGCGACAGGAGGTGGTTTCCACAAGCGGAGTGTGTTGTCGGTACCAAGAAGGTACGCTCGTGTGGTCAGTGGGACAGAGGGGCCCCGTGACGAGCTGCTGGGCAGGGCAGGGGTGGGAGAAGAAGTATCCGTGAACTGCATCCAGGCTGGGCAGGGCCTGAGGAGGAGCGCAGAGGCCGGGCAATCCCTTCCCGTGGTATGCCAAAATTGCTCACCCCTTCCCGCTTCAGGAGATGAGATGACACAAAAATATTCTCATTCTCCTTGCATTGGGAAACAAAGGCTTGGCCTGGAATGTTACAGCTATTGCTGGGGCTGCCCGGCTGCTTCCCAAATGTGAAGATGGCAGCTCCAGCGTCAGCAGTGTTGAGGCGTCGGTTCTGAGGGACTCCGTGAGCTCTTGGCAATGTGGAGATAGGTTCTGTCTGAGTCATTAGGCTGGCACATAGGCTCAGCCTAATGACTGATGACCTCCGGAGGGGCCAAACTCTGAGTCGTGCGTGTTTTCTGATTTACACTGCTGTTGGCATGAACATCAGTTCCCTGGAGCTGTGTCTCAGTTCCAGGCTCCTCAGGAAATGGTACAGGGCTCTGACCTGAGACACCTGGGCTGGCTATTGTGGGGCTGGTGAGTGACCAGGTCATGCCTGGATCTGCTCAGAGCTTGTCAATAGTTGACTTTCAGCCAGCCGCACAGATAAGTTCATGCTATTTTCCAAATACAGGCCTCAGTGGTATGGGTGATTCCCCAGCCAGGCCCTCATCAGCCCTTCCTGAGCTATCTGTGGTATTTCTGATTATCTGCCGCCCAGGATCTGTGCTGCCAATGGGCAGAGCAGGAAGAGGGGAGCCAGTATGAGCACTGTTTATAAGTGAGCAAATGGTACCAGATGGCCGGAGTCACTCTCTGAGCCGAGGAGGTCAGCAGGACGTGAGGGTCTTGGTTTTAGGGTAAGAGGCCTGGAAACCTCAGGCTTGGAGAGAGCTATAAAAATGGAAGTGGGATGGAGATCCTTGTCAGCCAGAAACTTTCCCAGCACCAGGGCCCAGACACAGTGTTTTACAGGTGCTTTCCAAAGCTAATCACCTGTGCGAGGGCAGAGGGTGGTGCAGGCCTGGCCAGTGTGCGGGCAGCATCCGCACTGCAGAAACCCTCTGCCTGCTGAGGCTGCAGCCGGCGGTCACACGCAGCTCCGAGTGAAGATCACTTGCCTCTTTTCAGGAGGCCGCTGCCTCGCGCTGCCCTTCCACAGATGGGGAAATGGCTGGTGCTGGGCCTGCGGTGGGAGACGGCTGGCCTGTGCTGGCTCAGGCCTCCTTCCCCTGCCGCTGACTGACTGTTCTCAGTCACCTTTAACACTGGAAACCACTGCTTGTCAGTTTGCCAGGTGCCTCTCCTCTCACTTAAGCATAATTCACGTACTGGATGTTTTTGACATTTGAAGATTACTTGGTTCTTTGGGCAATTTTCTTGTTTGCCTTCAAGAAAATGCCTGTGGTTCTCAATTTCATTTGGGGGAAAGGTGAGGCCCAGGATACGAGTAATGAACTGGCTGGACTTCGAGGTGCTGGCCCGGTGACTTGTAGGGTGGAGCTGAGATGGAGGCTTTTGCTGCGCAGCCAGGAAGGCAGCTCCTCGGCCTCACAGTAGCATCATTTGTCTGAGAAGATAATCCTTCTGCCTGTGGGTGTGGAGGCCACCGGTACATGAGCAGTGCAGACCTATCATGCCGCCCTAATGGTGCCCGCATGCTGTGTGACCCTTCTTCTGTGTGGCAGAGGGCTGACCACACCAGACCCAGGACACGGTTGTCACAGTATTGTTCTTTCCGCTCCACTGAGCCAGGCCTGCCATCACCGGGGAGAGGTTAATTAGGAGTGCGTGTAATTATCCACTCTCTTATTAAGATCCACCTCCCTGTCCCCCTCCCCACTCCTCTCCATGCCAGCTAAGTTAGCGCCACTGGGCAAGTCAAAGAAGAGTGACCGGGTGCTCACTCTGAAAGAATCTATCACCCTCATGGAGAAACCCAAGATTCATGGCAAAGTGATGTTTGTCTCAAAATGTTTGCTCTTTTTTCCTAGTGCTTTTCACCGGGAACTGTCCATCTCTCTCCCATGCCCAGGCTGAGCCCGGCATGGGAACCCCTCGGTGTGTTGCGGGTCAACCCCACCTCTGCTGTGTTGTCGTCTCCCTTCCTCATTGGTTCTGCAGGAGGACTGGGTGCCTTGCTGGGAGTTAGGGTGACACCAAGCGAGATGGTGAACTGAGGCGGTCTTGGTCAGTGAGGGAATGTCACGTGGCAAGCAGTCTGGCAAGAGCGCGCTGCTCTCAGAGATGTCTGTGAGCCCCACACCCCAGCCTCCAGCCTGCCAGCTGCGCTGCTTCCTCCATGGAGTCCATCCATTAAAGGGCTGGAAAACAGAACTCTTGAAGATAGGACAAAGGATTAGGATAATTTCATTTTGCAAGGAAGAGCCCGAGCAGAGACTCACTTGTCTTTGGAGGACTCCGCAGTGGAGGACGGGCACGGGTTGTCCTCCTCCTCAGCGAGAGACAGAAGGTGAAGTCGGTCTCCGCGGACGAGCAGACTGGCCCGTCATGCAGACCAGGCCCTGTGCGGAGCCCCCGGGGCCGGGCTGGTGGCCCGGAGGGACTCAGGAGGGACTTCTCTCAGAGCAGCTGTACAGCCAGGCACTAACTCGGGAGGATCGCAGCACCTTAAGAGAGAGTGCTAGCCGAGGGCCAGGGAAGCAGCACAGGCAGCCATGGAGGGGAGCGTGGCCATTAAGCTGAAGGACAGAGGCAGGGGCAGCAGGCCCAGCCGCCAGCCTTGGCCTTCACTCAGGCTGTGGGGAACCACTGGGGACATTTCTGTGCTGCACCCCCACAGAGGAACAGGATGGTATAGCCCCGATCTGCAGAACCAAAGAAATTACAAATGCTGTGAGCTTTGCACAAAACAGTGCATCCCCCAGAAGTGCTGTCCTTTACTCTGAGATGACATTCGGTCAATCAGGACTCTTTTGCAAGCAGCAGATAGGAATTCTGATGGAGTGAAACAAAAGCAGTTTGTTGGAAGGATGTTAGGCAGCCAGGGTCTCCAACAGGTGGGAGCCTGGCTTGGGGTCATTCAGCTAAGACTGACCCCTAGTTATCCTCAGACATGGCCCAGCAAGGATGCTGTCGCTGCTCTGCTGGTGAGATTCCCTTCTTGTGCCACCGCCACGCTGGCTACACACACGCCATGCACTTGCACCGCAGGCTTCTGGCTACAGGTGTGTTACAGGTCCAGTGTGGGGCAAGGTAGGCAGTGAGACTGCGTTTCCTACCTCTGAGGGGAGGGTAGGCTTGGTCTGCGAGGAGGGGCATTGCCAGGCCCAGAACAGGGCCCGGACACTGGAAGCCAGGAGCACAGCCAGGCTTTCTCTACATCTCTCCTCTTTGCCAGTGCATCCTTGGTGCGCATGTGTGACCATCAAAAGTGCGCTGTTTATGAGGTGAAGCTGACCAGCTGTTTGATGCTGAAAGCATTATTGTTACTTTGCAAACAGTGAAGTTGGCAGCCTCTTGTTTGTCCCCGGATGTCTGGGGAGTTTAATGGTACATGAAACCCTGGACTGGGACTTCAGTACCAGGGCACCAAATCCAGAGTCCCTATCTCACGGCTACCACTTACAGGGCAGGGCAAGTACAGGCATGTGAGTAGCAGTGTCTTCTGGGGTCCCACTTCCACTGTATGGATGGAGATAGTGGTGCTCCTCAGGGTCGTGGTGAAGAGAAGAAGATGAGGGCAAAGTGCAGCAGCGGTGGCAGCCTGGGAGAGGTGTGACCCTGTTGGGCCGAGGATCACAACTGAACAAAAGAGCTTTCTGCAGGCAGATCCAGAGCCATCAAGGGCACCTTGGAATCCGTCTGTGCCTGCTGGAGGTGCGCTGCGGCAGCGGCGGCCCCTGAGACATCGGGGCTCCCTGGGGAGGCGTGCTTATTTCATTTCTGCTAACATCTACAGTCGGAAGGGAAGCTGTCTGTCGGGTTCCCAGACACTGAGGTTCAAAAGCCCTAAATCCACAGAGCTCCACAACCAGAGCAATCCTGGTGCCAACCTCTGGGGGATCGGTTGGTAACCTGGGGCTATGGGTTTCATGCCTCTGCCTCCCTCCCCACCTCTGCCTCCCACCCCTTTCTCTTCCTTTCTCTCCCTTACCCTCTCCCTTTTTCTCTCCCCTTCACTCTTTCCCACCCCCTCCCACTTCTCTTCCTCCTCCCTCTCCCTCCTCCCCAGCTCTGTGCCTCAGTTTCCTTATCTGGAAATGGCAGATGACTAACCCAGGTCGTCTGGGTGGTGTGTTGGTAGCAAGAGCTACCCTGAAGTCCAGCTCTGCTCCTGCAAACGCCACAGATGCTACAGAGTCCCAGCCCTGGCTGGAGGGGCTCTGGGCCTCTCCTGTCTTCGAGACAGGCCCATCACTGTGAGTACTGCTTCACAGATCCACTCTCTGCCCACTCAGCCCAGCTCACTGGAGACTCAGCCCAGCTCACTGGAGGTGCTGGGTGCTCCACCTCACCCACAGTCCTGGGGAAAGGGCCCAGGGCCTTTGCTCTGAGCTGTATCTCCACCCCTTTTTACTTTTTATTCTGAAACAGAGTCTCACAGCGTCCCTAAGTTGTCCAAACTGAGCTTAAGCTTTTGACCTCCTGCCTCAACCTTCCAGAGAGCTGAGATTACAAGTGTGCACCACCATACTAGCTCAGAGGTACTGTTTGTCCCTCTGGTGCCTGTCAGGCACTGAAAGACTCTCTGCCTTGCTGAATGAATCAGTTAGTGGCTCCAGCCTCCTGGCCTGCTTCTCTCTTCCTCCCCTTCAGCCACTCCATCATTTCCCTTATCAGTCTGCATATTGTCTCTTGCGCAGGGTCCTGTTCCCAGGAAATAGCTTCCCGTGCTGAGCCTGAGATCCGGAACAGCAGTGCCGGAAGGGTCCCTGTTGGGAAACCCCGCAGACACTCCTCCTTAGGTCCTCCTGAGACTCGACTGGGCTCGTCCCACCTCAGCCTCTTCCTCCACCTGCACTGCTGTCTGGTGGCCACACCAGAGCCCTTCTCCCTCTGCCACAGCCCGAAGCAGTGCCCCCTCCAGGCCTTCAGCCCGCTCCTGCCCCTGCGTCTGCCTTCTGGCTCCCAAGAGAGCTCCTGCTTGGATTCCGGCTCTGTACTCTTTTCTGGGTTTGGGGGCCACTTCCCAGGCTCAGACAAGTTCTTTCCCACTTGTTCCCACCTGTGTCGGAAGCTCCCTCCCCCCAGGGCAGAATACAGTGGAAGACCCTGTGCTAAGGCCACAGCTGCGAGCTGTCCAGATACACAGCTTTTGTGCCTTCGCCTGCAGTTACACATACAGTACAGGGTGACTGTAGGTGTGGCCCTGTGTGAGAACAATTCAGATACCTCTTTCCTCCTGCAGACTGAGTTCCTCAAGCCTTTTGTGACCCCAGAGCTCAGCACAGTCCAGGCACACTGTAGATGAACTGTGAGTGTTGATGGAGTAGGGACCGCATTCACAGCCTCCACGTGTGGGCCCGCTGCCCACTGGCATAGACCTTCCAGCCCACCCTGACCCCTCCACAGAGACGGGTGGGCCTGGACTGGGCCGGGCTGGCTCAGGACACCATGGAGAGCATTTGCCGAGCTGGCAGGCCAGGGTTCGACCTGAGGGTGGCTCCTTCCCTGCCCACCTCTTCTGAGAACCGTGTGTCTGCCAAGGCCTTGGGAGCTGTTAGAGGCCAACAGATCGAGTGCTTTAGTTTGGAAATGGTCAGCTTCAGCATGATTTAGTGGCCTGGCATTTTCAAGCTAGTTTACAATAATCAAGCATTTGTTAATATTCGCTTTCTCCTCCACAGACTGTTGCTGACACAGGAGCTTTCTTTGTTGATTAGATTTTAGCCTGTGCTAAACAGTAACTGGTGTGGGGTAGTGCGAAGGTGTGGACTCCAGCAGCTGCCGTCCTCTGCAGACCAGAGTGGGGTGCCGCACTGCTCCTTACCAGCTCATCTGAGCAGCAGGGACAGCTTTACCCTCTGCTCTGGGGCCAGTGAGCATTAGGAGGAGAGGAGAGGAGAGAACAGGCCGCGTTTCCTGTGTGCCTGCTAACCGTGCCCTCTTCTCCTGCCCCCGAGTCCCCTGTGAATCTGGCTTGTGAGTTCCACAGGTGCTTTGCTGGCCATCTCTCTATCACTAGAGCAGGTACTACAGGTAGTTGACTTGGAAAAGGTTTGCTTTAGCTTGTGGTTTCCAGCCAGCCAGGATCCACTGGCCTATGGCTCTCAGCAAGGTAGCAGATGACAACAAGGAGCTCGACATAGAGTGAAACAGTTCTACTCGCAACCGGAAAGTGAGAAGAAGAGGAACAGGAGGGTCCAGGTTCCACTGAGCCCCAAGGCCATGTTCCCAGGGACCACAGGGCCTCCCCTGGGCCCCACCTGGGTGGCAGGGCCAGGCTGGGACTGTCTGATGAATGGCTTTTAGGGGCATGTAGGACCCAGGTGTAGCAGGTCCCAGTGATGTTCGCACTGCTGACAGTGAGTGGGCATCCTTCCTTCACTCTGGCCATGTCTGCAGCCGAGGGAGGCCAGATAAAGGCCCCCGTGCATCCTGGGACTGCCGCATCCTGCTGCCTGGGCCCTCCGCCTGCCCACGCTCTGTGCAGCCAGGCAGGCTGTGCCTGACCCTGACAGACGATGCTCATCTGCCGGGAGCCATCGTTTGCCGCCGTGCAGTGCCTCTGTTCGCTGGGGCTGGAGTGATTGCTAGGGGCCGAGAGGCTCCCTCTGCTCTGTCCCTGTCGTGCTGTGCTTGATTTATCTCCCTCTAATCTGCCTGGGACTGGGATGCTTTATGTTATGTTCAGGTATCTTCTCGATTCTGTTCTGAAAATACGTCTGAACTCTGGTCAGGATAGATTTTTAATTGTCCTCTCCCTGAAAGATGCTGAGAGAAATGAGTGCTCCAGAAAACACTGGCTTAATGAGGATCCCAGTGTTTGGTCCAGGGCCCAAGGCGACACTTCCAGCCCCACTCAGCAGCCCCGGGCAGGCTGCACTTCCGGGAGCAGCCAGTTCTCCTTGCCGGCTGCCCGTCCTCACTTCAGGAGACCCCGTACGGTCTGCGCTTCGGTTTGATGAGAGGAAAGGACTTGGAGACATCCATTATCCCGGGACTGGAGGGACCATTCCACTGCTGGGTGGCTCCTACAACTCTCCACCCCTTCTGGCCTTAGATATCTCATCTCTGATGAATACTTCTCGAGTTTTTCACTTCATACAAGACATGCAAAAGAAAGTCATTTCCATACCATGAGTCGCAGTCTGCTGCTGTGACTAGCCTGGGTTCACCTGTCCAGATCACAGATCAGCACAGGGGACTCACAGCCTCTGCCACAGCCGAGTGACTCACAGTAGATACTCTTACCGATCACCACCAGCTCAGACTATGCCCCTCCTGTCCACTCCTGACTCCCGTTGGTGGTCACACAAAGCCTGCTCCTCAGTAGTCCCACTCCGTCCCCTGCTGGACCTCTCCTAGTGCAGCTTTCCACTGCCTTCCAGACCCGTCACATGACTCCCCCTCTCACCAGGAATTCTCCCTGTGAGAGCCACTCTGAAGAACAGGTTAAAGAATCCCATGGCTAGGTCAGGGAACACCTTGTGTGGGCTGCAGAGCCTGGCCACCATATTCACCAGTGTGTCCCCCCTGGACTCAGTCCTTACAGCAGCCACAGGCAGGAAGACCAGGCTTGGAAAGGGTTGGTAACTTGCTCACACTGGGCCAGGCTCGAGCCCACCCTGTGTTCTGTCCATCCTGTGCCAGGCCCTTTGAGCCCTTTATCTCTTGTTTTTCTGTGTCGGAAGCTTGTTGGAGCCAGTCTTGCCCAGCCCCCCACCCCGGGCCTGGACCTTGTGACCATGGTTTACCCATCCTTGAAGGTGTGTCTGTGCCTGCCTCGTGACAGAGCAGTGCCAAAGGGGCAGCCTCAGGCCTTGCTCAGGATGCAGGTGAGTGGAGGTTCTCGCCTCGCTCTTGTCCTCTCCCTGGCTCTCCCTGTGAGGGAAGCAGTGTGTGATTCCTGGTACAAGTATATCCTGCATGTCCTGAGCGTTGAAAGGAAGTTTTAGGTGTGTGTGCGACTGTATAGTGTGTGTGTGTGTGTGTGTGTGTGTATCTGTGAATGTGTGTAGGTGTGTGCATACGTTGGTGTGTGTGCATCATGTGTGTACAAACATGACTATATATGAGTGTGTGTATGTGTACATGTAACTATCTGTGAATGTGTCTAGGTATGTTTATGAGTGTGTGTGTGTGTGTGTGTGTGTGTGTGTGTGTGTGTGTGTGTGTGTGTGTGTATGCTGTCTTTCTATGCATGTGTGGGCAGGCAAGGCCATGCCCTGAGTCCGACAGATGATGCCATGAGCCAAGAGCCCATAATTTCCTGTTGGTTCAGTGCCAGGCCTGCAAGGGATCCAGTCACTTGCCCACACCTCTGTCAATAAAATGCCAACAAGCCATTCATGTCCCTGTTTCTTAGAAAATGAAAGACTCGAGTCCTGCGCAAAAGCAGCCTGCAAGGGGCCTTGCTAACCTGTCTCTCAGACCCTGGGGCCGTTGTCTGGGAAAGGAGGCTCCACAGGCCCAGGCGCGCAGAAAGAGCGTGCTGGGGTTGTGCCTGTGTCCCAGAGGAGTCGCTGCCGTGACACCTGGATTGTGCTTGCAGGGCTGAAGCGTGGGGAGACCTGGGAGACCAGCGATAGGCAGGAGAGACCCAGGCTGAGGCTGAGACTTGTCTGGGACGTGACAGTGAGGGCCCGCTTCGGGGGAGACACTGACATTCTCCTCTGTCTCTGTCCAAGGGGGGCTCCTGGTCGAAGGTGAAGCAGACAGGGCCTGAGCAGGGCTGGGCACCCGGCAGCTGCAGCATGTGGTAGGTTTGACGGGGTTTTGTGGGTGGCTGCCGCAGAAGTTCCTTGGGTCGTGGGAAGAGTCTTTTGCCCACATACTCATCACTTCTCTAGAATGTCGGGCACGTGAGCCCCCTGCACTGTCGCACTGGCCTGAGGGCAGCGGGAGGCGTCCATCTGTTGCTGTAGGAAGTGGGCTGCATGTAGCCCTGACTACCAGACAGCCCTCAGCCTGGCCGCCTCTTTTCAGAGGCCCCATGGCCGTGGCTCCTGTATTCCCATCGTCTCTGAGGATTCCTAAGCGGCTGCCTGCTGGATGTTTTTCTTCTACATTCTCAGAGGACTTGAAGAAGCACTCTATGCCTGAGTCTCCCTCCAAGGGAAGTGGCCTCCAAGATCCCTGCTCTTTGATCCTCCTACAGCGGGGGCTGTGCTGCTGGTGGTGGAATCAGTCAGAGAGGGCCAGCCTCGGCGTGGGGCCAGTAGTCACTGCCTAGCCAGACCCTCCCCGGGACCACGCCCCAGTGGCAAGCCAGCTGCCTCCCTGAGGATAAGGAGCTTTGCCACAGGTTTCTTCAAAGGGGCAGTGAGCCCCACATAGCATAACCCTAGAGTGCATCCGCACGTCCTTTGTGGAGCTTCTCCCTCCCAGAAGGAAGCTTCCCCAGCCAGACCACAGCTCAGACTCTGTGCTCCGCTGCCCACCACAGTGCTGCACCCACGGGCACACTATGTCCTCACCTTTCCTGCCCAGTTTTCCACCTCTCGAGTTTACCACAGCCGTCCAGGCCACAGTTCACCAGGCCACCTGCTCCCAGAGAGACAGGCCATCTCGCCGCAGTAGTGGCAGCTCCGTCAGCCTTCCTCCTCCCGCTGACGGTGCGTGGGCCCAGTAGACTTGCACAAGTGCTTGGTTGGGGCTTACTGTTTACGGTGGGAAATGCACTGGATTCAATACGTTGTGATGCATATTTGTAAAGTCAGTAAGTAGTTATATGTAGTTCCCCCTAAAGTGGAACTTCAGGGGGCCTCTGCATGTGTGTGTGTATCCAAATGTGTGTCACAAGAAAGGGCATAGCTAATGAAGATCAGATCCCGTCACCAGTTTATCACTTTAGATCACTTTGACTGCTGTGTGCTGTTAAATTGTTTTTGTTATTTGTCCTCCATGGCTTCATTCATAACCAGAGTGGACCACTGTGGCTATAGAAGGTGACACACAGAAAACATCAAAGACATTTATGTTGAGCCACTCCAGAGGCGAAGGATGGTAATTCTGTAAATTTGCCTGAAGGTTATTTCACTAAATCCACCTATGGGATCATCTGACCCACGTCCTTGCCCATCTGAGTCATCTGAATGTCTTCGGTACATCCAGTGGGAAGGGGACGGGACTGAGTGGGGAGGGCAGGTCACACGGAGATAATTTAATCTGCTGGCCTTTTTATTGATTGGAAAAGCATTATTATCAGCAGTGTGTTATTTGGAATAAGAGCTTGAAGATATCTCTAAATTCTGCTTCATCTTATCGTTTAGATAACATCTGAACATTGTAAAAATACTGGCGTTGATTTCTCTGAAGCTTGAAAGAACAGATTCTAGAGATCAGGTCACAAAAGCAGGTCCAGTTTTTATCTGTTTTTGAAGCTGATACACCTAATTAAGTTTCAATTATGTTTTAAGCATACGTTGGTCCCACAACCTAAATGTCGTTTTTTATTTGTCAACAAATCCATCTTTCTATGCACAAATAATTTGAAGGAAATGAAATGTTATGTGCAATTTGTTAAAAGTAAAAATGTTGAAATGTATCCTTTTCTATAATGAGCATTATTAAAAATTGTCTTTTAATGCTCATTTAATGTAATCTTTGAATAATATATTCATATAAAATATTTAACTTAAAATCTTTTTTTACTCTAAGCCATGCAAAAATGATAAAATGATTTTTTTAATTGTAAAGGGTTTGCAAAATTATAGATTACTATGAAAGGGGTTCATTAGTCAAAAACAGGATTGGAAATACTGCTCTCAAAACATCAAACCCAGAGACGAGGACTCGCAGTCAGGAGCATGGACCGGAGAGCGGTGCACACAGAGGAGGAGCCTGTCCCCACCAGCACCATGCCCACATCCAGCAGCAAGTGCCAAAAGCTAGACAGAGGAAAGGACGCTAATGTTTCCTCGAACAAAATCGTAGTGGAAAGTGCATCCTTGGAAGAAGGCCTGAGCCCCGCAGGGAGCTGGGAAAGTGTCCCCCAGACAGCAGCCCAAAGGAGCATCCTGCAGCTCGTCACCAGCTAAGCTGCTTTGCCAGCTCGCCTTAGATTAGATCGCCCGAACCGGGTGACGTGAAGTCATTTCCGAGAACTGGCAATCACGTGACTTGGCAGGACAGTAGCAACCGCACAGGATTTCATCCCCTGCGCCAGTGTGAGCATGGGAAGGACCATTGGACACTGGTCATCCAGGCCAGTTCTCTTGCTTTTAGAGAAGGCAAATCAAACCCTCAAGGCATGAAGAGGTTGCCCAGGGCCTTAAGGTGGGCCCCAAGCATAACCTTGAGCAAGGTCCACGCAAAGATGTGTGTACCCTTTAGGAGACTGTAGTCCTGGAGGATGAAGGCATCCCTGCATGCCCAGAGAAGTATCTTTGAGTGTGCAGGATGGCCTCAGAGTCATGGGGAAGCTCTCGGGGACCAGCCAGGGCTGTGGGAGATAGCAGGACTCAGAAAGCAGGAGGCGTTCAGGGCAGAGGAACCGCTTACCAGAAGCAGAAGCTACCGTGGCCAAGGCTCTGTAGGTATTTTGTGGACCATCCTGCGGGAACATTTATTTGTATCTATTCCAGTTGGTTGACCTGCCACAGCCCATCCTCAGATGTATCAATCCAAGGTACTATTATTTATAGAATCATTGACTCACGCACTCCCTGCAGGCGCTGCTGCCAAGTGGCTTCCTGGCCACTCACCTCCAGGGGCAGGAGCGCACTACGCCGCAGCTGTGACTTCCTTCAGGCGCAGCGTGGTGGGGGGGAGCCTCTCCCCCCACCACCCCGACTCTGCCCTCCAGTCTCTGTTCTTCCGGCCCGTGGGGCTCACACAGAGCCCGCCTGGTATGCCTGCCGCAGGATGGCTTTTCAAATGCGTGCAGTCACATTGCGCAGACCACGGGTGCTGAGGCAGCAGAAACCTGCCCTTCCTTGGCCGGTCGTGCAGAGTTCTCACGTCCTCTCAGCATCCCGGTCACACATCTCCAAATGGCTGCAGTTTGTTGACATCCCACAGAAAGTGTAGCCCGGAATTCAGTGCAGCACTTGGAGTGATGACTAGCACAGCAGAGGGTCGGACTGCCAGCTCCGTGTGCCAAGATCTCAGCACACAGCTGGCCCCAGCTAGAGGGACAGCTCTTCTGGAAGCTTCTGTCCTACCGGGTGCAGCGGTTTCCTGTGAGGGTGGAGGCCCGGAATCCGGCCGCGGGGAGGGCCTTATGGCATGCTCAGAAAGAACTTCCTGCAAGGCCTTTTCCTGTTCCACTCAGAAAAGTAACTTCCCTTTGCTGTAGGCTGGTGTGGAGTCATGTGGTTCCCGTCCCGGTGACTGCTGAGCTACGCCTTCCAGTGTCCCTCCTCCTATTCACAAGTCAGGGACCTAATTGGAGTTCAGACCTCCTAAAATCTCACAAGGAGATGTCAACTAGTTACACAGCAGAAAACTACAGGAGCCAGTTCTAAAAGGAGCAGCACAGCCAAGGACCGTTCTCAGCTGAATATTTATGGTGTTCTATATTTACACCAAAATGGAGGTGAACTCCACAATATGGCCATTATCACAGGAAATGAATGAATCTGTCAGAAATCACTCTTTACTGAATGACTTCTTTAACCTGAGCTGCTGGCGAAGTCTATCACTGTGGGAAGCCACATTTTGAAAGTTGTGTCCCGATGAAAAAATTGATATTAGTGGAAATGCCATTTTTTAAAAACTTCTAGGTGTTAACAGTAACTTTGTGTTCTTTGCGAAACATTGGGGGTGGCGTGTCCTGAGTGTCCACATCCATGTTTATTAGTTTAGAACCGTCTGCTGTGGCATTCCGTCAGTGCAGCAAAATTGCCACCTTTCAGTGCCTCTGGACATCACATTAAAATGGCTTTGAAGGAGAGATGGCTCACGCGGTCAGGCATTTTGATGTCACACTCAATTGGCTAAACACAGTCATTTTGGGTTCTATTATTGACTAATTTGGGTAATTCACCTACTGGGAAATATTTAAGGACAGAAATGTAAAATCCTGTCAGTGTGTGAGCGAGGTCCTTGATGTCAGCTGGTGACATATTTTTAAACACTGGAAGCTGTTCTGAGGAATATCCTGGCATGTCGTAGTTAAGTAAAACAGTGCTGGGAGCCCATCAGCTGTCTGTCTGCCCCTCTCCCTGTGCCCACGGAGGGTCCTATCAGGCAGTTATGTTATACCTGGGCGGCCGCAGTGTAATGGAGAATGCCATTAACAAGCAAGCCGGAGTGTGTCTGCACTGCACCCATGATTAGCCATCAGCATGCTCGCTGGCTCATTTCTTGATTGGAGTTGAAATGTGTCACACCCTGGCGGAACGTCGCAGGCTGTCGCTGCTGATGGATTCATGGCAGTGCACCTGCTGCATGTCCCCACCCAGGACGACAGCCGCAGAGTGGGGCCTCATGGCTGGGGACTCACGGCACTACGTAGATGCTTCTTTTTTGCTTTCAAAGTAACATGACTCCTTCAAAGTTTAGGAAAAAGAAATATGGATTAACACAATATATTGTGCAATGTATTTTTATACCTGACCCTGGAATAGTTTCATATGAATTAACATTTACTCAGATCCTTTTAGTGATCTCTCTGGACAGAGGTTAACCCCATTTTATAGATGAGGAAACCAAGGGTAGCTCAGTGAGTTGCTGGGTCTATGCGCCTTTCAGGCTTGGGACTGAGTTTCCCCCATGAGTCCAGAGCACCCTCCCCATTCACCACAGTAACCACCAGGAAGGCCTGCAAAAGCCTCATCACCAGGCCTCACCCCAGCTTCTGATTGGACCTGGGCAGAGTCTGGGTTCTGCACACCCCACCGCCCAGGCGATGCTGCCACTGCTGTGTGAGGACCCCACGGTGGGAACCACTGTACTAGCTTGCTCCACTGCCTGTGTAGCTCTGGCTCTGTGCCTGCTCGTATTCCCTGCACATCCTGAAAGAATTCCCCTATGTTGCTATTTGGCTTCACAAACATCACTTTCAGAGGGTACATGATAGGATGCGTGTTCTTTAAAAGACATCTATTGATTGTTTGATGCTTCGGAATTCACAAACCTGCCTTTCGCTTGGAGCCCAGGAAGATCAGCCACAGTTACGGCACTCCTGTCAAGGGACAGGTGCTGGATCATGCTTGATGCAGTTGCCCGTTACCTAAATCTGACCCGCTCTTCGGGACACCATCCAGTGGCCACGGGCCCTGGCCCCCACGCTGCCGAGCCTGGCCCCGGCGAGCTCTGCTGAGCTGATACCAGTGCTGCCGGGGTGGATGGTCTAGTTCAGAACACAGAAAGTAGTCTCTCCTGGGAGAGATCTCGAGTCCCAGCACCACAGCCCATCAGCCCTGAAGGACCCCTGGGGTGCACTTGGTCCAATAGCTTCATTTTGTAGATGGTAGAAGTGAATCTCAGAGACAAAGAACATTACTCCAGGTCACACGGAGATCTGTCTCTGTAAACTGCATTCTGAGTGAAGTCATGACAACTCGATTTGTTTGGCCTTGCAGTTGATTTACATTTACTGCTGGAAGTGGTTTCCCAGATAGCCATACTCTCAACAAGTGCAGATAAGAGACAGACCAGATGCAGCGGCTCCCTACCCTCGCTGCCATGCAGCCCAAGGCCTGTCCCTAGAGTCGCTCACTGCCAGGGTCTAGGGCCGGATCTGATTCCAGACACTTCCCCGGAGGTCACTGAAGCCAAGGCGCCATCAACTCTTCTGACTCCCCCGGGACTAGTGCTGTTTCCAGGTGCCAGAGCTGGCAGATGGGTTCTTTATCTAAATGTGGGGCCCCATGTGCAGAGCCCAGGGTGGAGAGTGAAGGGAGAGTGCGGGAAGCCACAGCTGGGCTTTGTCCACAGGAAGGACTCGTTCAGGGTGCTTCTGATTTTATTACCTACCAAGTGTCTTTTCCCTGAAGTGGCTTCCAGATGGAGAGGGAGCAGTGATTCCAGCACTGTCCTATCAGGGGCCTGGCTACTGTGGGGCCTTTCGCAGGCCCCACCCTCTGCTCTCCACCTGCACCAATTCCTTGGGGGTCAATGGCATACAGAGGGCAGAGACTATTCTTCATTTCAGAGGTTCTCTTATTTTTCCTTACTGCAAAAACAATAATTTTAAGAATGTTTATTAGAAAACACAACCAAAAAGTAAATAGAAATCCTTCAAATACCACCTGCCTCAGCAATAACCACAGTCTGAAGGTATGGGGTCGACGGGATCGCCTTCTTTGAACTATCCGTACTGTCTGTCTCTTAAGATTTTATGCACATATAAACATGCGCGTTGGTAACAGAGGTTTCCTTTTTAGAAATGTGCACAGCGTCATGCTTGTGTGTACCGTAACCTGCCTTTTTCACTCTGAGTACTTGGGCACCTTCCCGCATCCACACTGGAAGATCTAACCCTTCCGAGTTAAATAGCTTTCAATAATTAATCATGCCAAAGCCTTGATTGACACAGTCCTCTTTTGTTGGCCATGTAAATTATTTTCAAGTTTTTCCCTGGGCACGACGCCCCTATCTGTGCCCTTGCCCAGTTATCTCTAGTTATTTTGCAGGTTATTTTTCAAGTGGCACAGCGTATTCTTCATTTGTTAAACCTTATATTCACTGAGCACCTGCTACGTGCCAGCCGCAGAGGCCACTTGCTGGGGAGACACCAGTGCTTAAGAAAAGATTTCTGTCCCTGCACTTGTAGAAGGAGGATATGGTTCCTAAATAAGCAACATGTGAATTGGAAAAATCATGGCATATTGTGATGAGCTCTATAAAAAGCCGTGGGGGGGCCGGGGAGTTAGCTCAGTGGTTCCGGCGCCTGTCTTGCAAGCGCAAGGACCGGGGTTTGATTCCCCAGTAACCACATAACAATACTGGGTGTGGAGACCCCACACCCAGCTGCAACCAGTACCACATACCACAGTGCCGGGCGTGGTGGCTCACGCCTGTAATCCCAGCACTCGGGAGGCAGAGGCAGGAGGATTGTGATGTGAGTTGGAGGCTGAGCTCAGGGCCAGCCTGAACCACAAAAAAGCGAGACCCTGTCTCAAAAAAAATCCTAAAAAAAAAAAAAAAAGCCATGGGGTACAGTGGGGTGACTGAGGAAGGAGGTGGGGTGCTGCTGAGATGGGGTCTCAGAAGCCCTCTGAGAAGCACATTTGAGCCGAGGTCTGCAGAAGGTGGGCAGGTGCTCAGGCAGGAGGGGCCTGTGTGGTCAGGAGGGGAGGAGGCGGCATAGAGGGCATGTGGACCGCTGCTGCCTTAGCCAGAGGCTGGGCTTGGCTAGACCACTGTCCCTCGAGACCCCTCAGGCTACTGCCACTGTGTGGATTTCCTTCCTAGTAAGTCAGTGGCAGCAGGGACGTGGACATGGGCGAGGCCCTGGGATTTATTTGGACATGGTAAGAGGCTGAGCTCTCCGCTTGGAGCCTGGGGCTGATCCTTGCTTGTTTCAGCGAGCCAGGGGTCTTCCAGCTCCTACTGCCCTGCAGGGCTCCTGGCCTTCTGGGCTAGGTTAGCCTGGGTCCCTCCTGCAAAGCAGTTGGCTCTGTGACCAGAAGCACCTGCAGAGCGTGTACCAAGCCCTTCTCAGTTAGCAGTGCCTCCGATGTCACTCCGCACCAGTGGGGAAGAGGCCAAGCCTAGGCTGTTGCATCACCCGTCCCCCAGGAGTATGGCTTGGGGGCAAGAGCAAGCCCTGACCACAAAGGCCAGCAACCAGCAGTCCACCTGGCACTGCTGTCAGGTGTCCCGGAACCAGTGGGACGTAGGGTTGGGAGTGAAGTGCAGCCTTGCAACAGCTGTGAGAAAAGGTGCTTCGTGCAGGGCACCCATGCCCAACTCCGGTCTTACCAAGCTGCAGTGGCGCCTCTGTCAAAGGCAAAAATGCGACTGTCTGAGTGACTGGTTTCTTCCCTCCTGAGGACTTGTGTCCAGATGTGTGCAAGTTCGTGGGCTGTGGTCCCATGCCAGGTGTGTGACGGTGCAGAGCTACAGTGCGGCTCTGGGAAGGGCTTGGTCCCAGCCTCCCCCGGTCAGGGGCCAGTCAAGAATGCAGCCTCAGTTAAAAGCGGAGGTGGTGAGCAAAGGGCCATTCAGGGTGGACTGAAGTTCTGATTTCATGCTTGGGCCCTTCAGCCAGGAAGAAAGAGAGAGACTGAGATTCCTTCCCCAGGCTATTTCTGGTGAGCCGGTGTCTGGAGTGTTATGTACATTTTCTACAGAAGGACAGTATTTGGGTCAGAAGAAGTGGCGTTGCCAGCTCTGGGTTTTAATGTGCTGGAACAGTCATCTGCTGTGGGTCAGCCTGGCTACATAGAGCCAGGGCCGTGCCAGGGCACATCCTCTTCGGCCTGGCACTGTCGTCAGCTGAGAACTGAGCAGTGACTACCCTCCGGTATTGCGTGGTGAGGCAGGATGTGCCTGCTGGGGGGGGGGGCAGTGAAGGTTCTGGAAAGTGAGGGGAAGCCCTAAACTGAGGACACCGACATCAGCAGACCTGTGCTCTCACCGAACTGAAGGACTATCGCCACGGCTCAGGGGCTCAGGACTGTGTGAGGCGTAAGCTGTGATGGAGGCATGAGGAAAATTCACCAAGAGAAGTGTTGAAGTGTAGTCTTCCCAGCAGGGCATGTGAGCTGTGGCAGAGAGGCAAGGTGCATTCGAAATGCAGGGAGCAAGTGACCGGGGCGGACAGAGACAGGACACTCTGGAGTTGCTGGGGTAAGGGGTGTCAGGAGGTGGCACTGGAAGGTAAACCAAGCAGCTGTCGAATCATCCTGGAGGCTGCCCTAAGGTATTGCTCCACAGGCCACAGGGAGACGCTGGGGGCGGGGTCTTCACCTAGGAGCCATGGGTAACTGGCATAACAGGAAAGACAGTCCTGTCGACCAGAGGCTGGGGCCAGGCTAGACCAGTGTGTGGAGGCCACGGTGTCCGGATGGCTCCGACTGCCCTAGACAGGACGGTCATAGTGAGCCTACCAGAGAGGATCCGCAACCCGAGGAGCGGTCCGGGGACGTGGTGAAGGGGAAGTCAAGTTCAAATTCCAAGTTTGGGAAATGAGCTGCTGTGGCACGTAAATCAATTTTCTACTCCACTAAGTTTATTCATTTAAATGCCCAAACTTAAATTAACTCTTTTTGGATGGAAAGCTTTCCACATACTGACCGCTGAATTCTCCAGACAATGGGGAGTGGAATGCGTGAGAGCCGTGGTCCGACTGGGCCTTGCCTGGACCACAACCTTCGCACCGTGAGATGCCCTGAGGGCCGTCCAGGGCCATCCGGACCACACTGACTAGCCCAGTCCGTTGTACTTGGCCAGCTCTCCGTCTTCTTTCCTCCTGGCTTTTCCTTCTTTTTTGTCCGCTGTCATTTCTTACAAAGCTTAGGACTTTCCTCCTCCTGTGCCCCGTGCATCTCCATCTACTTTATACTCCTGAAGTATAAAGCCATTGTGTGACGGTTTCCTTCGTGATGTGCTGGGCTTCTCCTTGGCACTTCCTTCTCCACAGCTTTGTGGATGGGTGAGCTCTCGCTTGTCGGAATGCTCCGCCTCCTGTGGTTTGACCACAGTGCTGGCACATGCGGCTCCATGTTCCCTACTGCTTATAGATTCTGGACGTGTAAATCAGCTTCCGTTTACTTTCCTCCTTGTCAAAGGAGTTTACCTTCAGTCCTTTGGAAGCTGATGTTGCCAAGAAATATCCAAGAGCCAGTTTTTTGTTCCTTAAATGTGGTGTTAGCAATAGTTTGAAACAACACCTAGAAGCCTGTGCTTCAGGGTCCAGAGAACTCTGCTTTTGCTCATTGTCTTTGAACTTGGGCCCCAAGTTCAGCACAGATAAAAGCTGATGTGTCACAGGTTCAGCTCCACTGAGCAGCTCCTGTTATCAGCAGGGCAGGACCACAGGTGCACAGCCAGCCCTCAGAAGCAAGGAGAGGAGCCGGGGTGACCGTCAGGGTCTCTGGTCAAGTTAGTTCCATGGAGGCTTAAAAATGTGTGGGAGACACAGCCAGGCATCTGCAGCCAGGAGCAAAAGAGAATGATTTCTCCTGCTTGTCACTGGGCACAGTTAAAGTCCATGTCTTGCTAGGTCAGTGTTTTATATGTGTAGCTATAAATTTAAAAGATGCTTTATACTTGGATGCTGTTTCTCTGACTAGAAGCCAGATTTTCTTATTCTCTTGCAGTTGGTAGGAGCCTTGCAGAGTAGAAAAAAGGGAGTGAAAGCTTGAATGATTTTAAGAATATTTTCCAAGAGCAATGAAACCACAAACAAATCCCCAGCGAGTAGAACATAGCTGGTTTCCACCTGGTACAGCAAAAGCTCATGGCAAGATCAACGCTCTGAAAATCAGGCTCTTGGGCAGTGGCTTGTGTGGTACATAGACTCTAGGGGAAGACAGAGACACATAGTTTAGTCTCTATTAGATATCACAGAGCATAGTTAAGAGGCCAAGTCTATGCAAACCAGCACCTGGACCTTACATAAAGAAACAGACTTGGTGACTCACCCATCATCCTAATATATTCATCTGGAATCAGGCCCTCGTCTCACAGAGCCACAGAATTGAGATGGGTTTCATGACACACGAAATCATAGCTTCCTGTGGTATTCTGGCTCTCCTTCATACAGTGTGGTCTGTAACGTTGTGACCTCTTGTGGGTGTGTTGGAGCTGTACCTCTTTCTAAAGAGAGGAGGAAGAGAGGCTTCTTCTTCCTTATGCAGGTGCCTGGGCTTTGTTTTCACAAATTCAGAAAGACCTAAAGAGATGAAAGTTCCATTGCCTCATTATTACCATGAGTAAGGGCTGCTGGATAATTAATTTGAGCCCAAAGTCAGCACTTTGGTTATATGTTCTCTAGCAGTTAACTGTCCTTACCAAGTTATACTTAGCAGCGTAAAGAACAGTGAGCATTTGCTTGTTCAGGACTCGGCAGTGTTGGAAGGGCTAAGCAAGGATGGTTCATCTCTGCTTCCAGGATACCTGACCAAGTCCCAGAGGATGCATGTCCAAGACAGCCTGTTCATGTGGCTGACAGGCTGGAGCAGGCTGCTAGTTGGAGCCCAGTTGGTGCTGGTGATATTAGCCTCACATGCTGTCCCAGTGGCCCCCTTTTCCTCAGCAAGATGACTGGATTTGAGACAAGATCTCCTAAGAGGACAAGCTCCACTGATTGCACACACTTACTGCGTCTCTCTGCTTGCATCATAGTTGCTTGCATCTGACTGGTCAGTGCAGTCGCAGAGTGTCAGAAGCATAATGACCCCCAAGGATGGCCACATCCTCACGCCCCCAAAATGTGAAGAGGTTGCCTTCTATGGGAATAGAGACTTTACAGATGTAATTTAGAATCTTCAGATGGAGACATTATCCCGAGTGATATGGAAAGGCCCTGTGCAATCGTAGGGATCCCTATAATTGAGAAACTGGAGAGTCACAGAAGAAAAGATGGTGGCAGAAGTAGTTTAGAGTAATATACAGCGTTTGACTTTGAAGGTAGATGCAGGGGCCACAAGCAAAGGAAGTTTGATGTCTTCAGAGACGTGGACAGGTAGGAAAACACTGTCCTTGAGAGTCCAGAAGAGCATCCTGGCTGCTTTTGGTTTTAGCCTCATGAGACTCATTTTCATATTTCTGATGTCCAGGACTACAATATAATGAGTTAGTGTTGTTTCAAGCCACGGAGTTTTACAGCAGCTGTAGAAATCTCGTGCCCGTGGTCAACCCGAGTATTGCTGTGGAAGAGCTGATCTACAGAAGCACCCTGTGGGGCCTTGTTTTAGTGGGGGAGGAGGTCACCAGAGTCATAGTTTACCATCCAAGCCAGAATATCGTGGTGTTTTTTTCAGGAAATTACTCTGTCCCAACATTAAATATTTTATAGTTGCCTCAAAATGTTTCTGGCCCGGGTAGATATTTCGTTATCCATGCTTTGTAGTTCCTCTAAGCCAAGATTGGTAGCACCCTGTGGCACGTAACGCCACCTTCAGCCTTTGTGTTGAAGCCACTCTAATTTGCTTCCCCAGTTTTGGTTATGAAAACACTTTCAAAGATAACCATTAAAGAATGATACAATGAATTTCTGTGTGCTTATACTTAGATTCAATAATTGATATTTTTGTCATTTCTTTAATTCATATGTCATTTTTTAAAATTCATACATATAAATTAACCAGTATGGCTGTGTGTGTGTTGAAGGATTGATACATCAAAACTCCCTACCCCTAAATTCTTCAGCATGTGGGTACTAACTAGAGAGGCATTTACCTACATTGCCACAGTACTGTTATAATACTCAAGAAAATTCCTAATTCCCCACGGTCCTCTGGCATTCCATCTATATTCAGATTTCCCCAGAACTGAGAATATTTTAAAATATGTTCTCTCTTCTGTTACATTTATTAGTACTTGTTATTGTTTCTCTCATGTCGTATTCTAAAAGAATCCTCTGCCTTGTCGTCTTTTGTCAGGACATTAACTTGTGTAGAGACCTGCCCAGCTGTCTTGCAGAATGCCCCAGATCCTGAATTTGCCAAATTGCACCTTGCAACAAAATCTCATTTGAGAAAACATATTTATTTAATAAATGTTGTGTTCAAATTAATATTTCCAGTTTAAATTTAATACACAAGATTTTCTCTTAACTTTTTAGTCTCTTTAAATATTTGTTTCTTCTCAAACCAAATTTGTATTCCTGTACGTGAGCATGTTTACCTATTTGTATATGATATATATATATACCCATAAAATAACTTTAAACTTACAAGACCAATGTTATTACTGACAGTAAAACGACTGTTTGTTTGTGGTTTGTGTGTTTGTTTTTGCGGCGCTGAGTATTGAATCCAGAGCTTTCTTACTGAGCTATATCCCCAGACTTCTTTATTATTTCATTTTGAAACAGGATCTCCCTTAGTCGCTAAGTTACCTGGCTCAGCTTGAACTTTGATCTCCTTGCCTCAGCCTCCCAGCGCGCTGAGATGACAGGTATATATTACCACATCTGGCTGCTGCTTCTCCTCTCCTTCTCCTTCTCCTTCTTCTTTGTTTCTTTTTGTAATTTTTTTCCCCACATAACATATCCCAAGATCAGAGTACTGTCCTGAAGAGTCATTCGAAGTCACTCTTTTTGTGTGTGTGACCATATTATCAATTTGACAGGCAAGTTCATTTGTTTATATTTGTTGCAGATTGCTGGGTGCCCCTCAAATTACTTTTGACTTTTATACCGTCTAGGACATTTGGTAACCTCTTATGAGTCTGGATCCCCTACCGATTTTCCATTCCATTCGCCTACTGTCTCACTTGTGTTTGATTTATCCTTTCATCCTTTTGTGAAACGAGAAGAGAGCGTGTTCACTGTTATCTCCCCTCCGTCCTTACACAGGAAGAGCATACTCTCATGGGCTCTTCACTTCTCACCGTTCGTTTTTCAGTGAGCCCTGAACCAGCCCATCAGGGCTATCTTCGTCTTGCGTATATGATGCTCCACTGAGTGGCTCCCCGTGGATAGACTGGGACAGTCCCCTGCAGCCGGCTCTTAGACTGTTTCACTTTGCATTTTCAAACCGTGCTAAAACAAGAAACCTCTCATAACATGTTGTTTTCTGCCTGTGAAAGTGTAGCTTGAAGTGGGATGGACGGATGGAAAGATAAAACCAGATGTGATTTTGTCAGGGCTTTCTCAGTTCTATTCTCCGGGGTTCCCCAAGCCCAGGAAGGGGGGAGCAGGCCTGTGTTTCCACCATCTTAACCACGAAACGCTGGTCAGACTTTTGCCTCTTCGTCAGTATAAGTAAGACATGGCACTTTGGTTTAGTTTTGACTTACATTTATCTTATTTTGAGTAAGGCTGTGTTTTTATCCCACGCCGAAGGGCCATCTCCCCTTCTCTTCCTGTAAACCATGAACATCTCCGTTTACTTTTTTCTATTACGCTTTTATACTTTTTTTCAATTATAAGAGTTTTCTCTAATAATTGGAAAGGTTAGACCTCTGTCTGTGATATAAATTACAGATTTTCCTTCCTAGTTTTTCATTTATCTTATGACTTTTCTCAAATGTTTTGCCACACATGTATTTTATTTTATTTTTATATGGACAAATTTATCAATATTTACCAATGTATTTGGAGTCATTAGAAAGGCTTTTCTGTGCAAAGGCTGCTGAGGAATTCACCTGTGTTTTCTTGTAGTACGTGTACATCTTCATTATTCATCTAATATTTAATTCACTTGGAGTTTTTATCCGTAAATGGTAGACAATATGCATTCAATTTAATGTTTTCCAAAAAAGACTAAATATCCTCCCCAGAGGTTTGAGATGACAAAATTCTGCAAGTCACCGGTCTGTCTGCCAACTTCTATTCTATTGATGCATCAGATTCAAGATCTCTTTTTTTTTTTTTGAGACAGGGTCTCGCTTTTTATGGTTCAGGCTGGCCCTGAGCTCAGCCTCCAACTCACATCACAGCAATCCTCCTGCCTCTGCCTCCCGAGTGCTGGGATGACAGGCGTGAGCCACCACGCCCAGCACTGTGGTATGTGGTACTGATTGCCGCTGGGGTGAGTCTCCACACCCAGTATTATATGTGGTTACTGGGGAATTGAACCCAGGTCCTTGCTCTTGCATGACAGGCGCTGGAACCACTGAGCTAACTCCCCGGCTCCAGACTCAAGATCTTGAAGATACCTCAGCCCATCTCTTGTTGGAAGGACAGGGCATCCCTGCCACCCTCTTCTGCATTCAGAGCCAACCCCACCGCTGCTGGTGAAAGCTTATAACAGCTCTTAGCTCAGAGTGGCTGCCGCCCATGCCATGAGACCTGCATGTGATGTGTTGTCAGGCTCTCATTACGCAAGCCCTGCCCACAGCTTTGTGAAGAGCAGTAGTATCCTCAGAAAGAGTCTGGGGGGCAGGTGACACATTGGTGGCAGGTGCCCTCAGAGCTCTTCCTAGAATGTGCTGGACTTTCAGGGTACAGTTATCTCCCCATGGAACTGCTTTTGATGAACAACATTGTAATGCCAGGTGATGAATCTGTATCAAGAGACATGCTAGGAAAAAACCCCAGGAGACTCTAGGGTGTTGAGAATTCATTAGATCTTTCCCTCACTCTTGGTTTTATCTTATTTTTCCTGTATTTACTTTGATTTCCTGACATTACTTTTACTTTTTTATTCATATGCACCTCTGCAAGCCATTTTGGAGTAGAAGGATATATTCTTGAAGGAGGAGGGAGGGAACGGAATCACACACAGCGGATGGCTTTGAGCTGCTGAAATATGTAAACAATGCACACTCCTTGGTTTCGGGCTAGATCTACTGCTCTCTTCAAAGGAATTCTTCTTGGACAAGTTTATCAAGGGCAGAAAAACACTTGCTTCTGGGTCAAGCAGGATTCAGCCTTTAAATTTTACTCTTATACATCAAGTAAAAATAAACAGAGAAAGATGTTAAAAGCTGCTACAGGGTCAGACAAGCACTTCAGTGACCACAGTCAGCTTGAAGCATCTTTTCCAGACTTTGTTGGAGACATACACACCTTGACCCATCTTTCCCACGGTGAGTCACTGCAGTCCCTGTTTTCACATAGTTGTGTCTCCTTCTGGTTGTGGCACTGCTGTGGCTCGCTGACCCTTCGCCTGTGCAAGGGCCACACCACTTGAAGGAAACTTTGCTTACCTTTCACACTTTAAGCTACCTTGACTGCTATCTCCCAGCCCTGGGCCCTGCTTGTAGCTAAGTCACCTGGCTGTTCTGCTTAGTAAATTCCTCTGCATACTTCTCATTGCTGTGCAAGGCCCTGCATTCATTGCGTTTGGCCAAACATCATTGCAAATATAAAAAGATCCCTGCCGAGATCAACCCTGTATGTCTTGGCAGCATTTGGCTTCCACCCAATGACTCCTCATAGCTCTTCATGCTCCCTCTGTCTCAGCACTTAGGCCACTATGTAACTGTTCCTCACCCAAAAGACCTGTGTCCCTTAGCCAAAACTCAGAAATCAAATAAGCTCTGGAAACAGGAAATTATTTAGCAACAAAAGCCGACCTGAACTGACACAAGGCCACATATTATTCCTGTTTATCCTAGGAAATGTGGAAATACTACTTTTACTCTGGAAATATTGTGCTGATTCTAGGGTACAAAGGATATCTGTATTCTGAACTCCAAAACAAATCTAGTCTCAAGATCTAGAATAAGGAATTTGGGTCCTGTAGAAAACCAGAGGCTAAACATGCCTATTGGTTCACTACATCTACCTGTCAAGGTCATTCCTGCAGAGAAAGGTCCTGTTCCTGGAGACTGTGTTAGTTTCCAAAGTGTGCCCCTTCTGCTGCCTCTGTACCCTGCTTTTCAGCACATTTGATGATCTGGTGATGGGTCTCCTTGCCTCTAGAATCTACAGCCACATGGCCTCCACCTCACTCCTTTCGCCCATTAAATTATGTAAAAGTGCATCTACTTGCTAGACTCTAAAGCAAACACAAGACTTGGAGATGCAAGAGAATGGGCCATTGTTGCATTCTCAACTTGAAAACATGGGAAGGCACATTCAGAAGAAGGTCCAATTGGTTTCGATTAAATCTGTGGACAGATGCACATTAAATAATTTCCCAAAGATTACACAGAAGTGATCAAATGAGGATTTGAAGGCAATGTATCTGGTTCCCAAGTCCAGGCTGTATGAACCATCCTGCTCTCCCACCCTATGAGTTCATGCATGACATGCTCGTCTCCCCGCACCCTCTCCCCACAGCAGGTCTGCAGCAGGTCCGCGTGTCTCTTTGTATGGTGGAGACTAGAGATGACTCTCAATGTCTTTGGGGCCAGAACTGATATCTCCGCAGAACATCTATTGGCTGAGTTACCTGTTGAGAACAGTGCAGAATGATAAGCTCTCCCAAAGCTCCTTGACCTGAGCAGCAAACGTGCAGCGCTCATCTTTGACTGGGCTGGCTGGGCCTTCTGTTCTTAGCTGGGCTCTTTCATGCACAGTGGTCAGGTTCAGGTCCCCTAGATGGCTCTGCTCATCACGGCTGGGGTCTCTCCGTAGCTTGGGGTCAGTGCTTGCTCTTTCCTGGGTCAGCCAGCAAGCCTGGCCAGCACGTTCCTAACGGAATTTTCTGAGCAACATAAGAGGATTAGAAATGTGCTTTTTGCCAAGACAAGTCAAATCGGGATGCTCAGCGTTGTAGTGGAAAGAGTTCTGCAAGACAAAGGTTCAGGCAGGAGGGCCGAGCAGGGGAGCATCAGTGAGGACATTCGGCCACTTCAGGGGACCTGCGGCACAGTCTCCAGCCTATGAAATGAGCTTGCACCTGAGCACCTTCGCGTAGCTGTGAAGAGCCACACATTCAGGAAGCCCACAGGTTTTAGACAGAATTCAGCACCCAGAGGCTGCCTGGAAAGGCTCTGTTCCTGAGGCCGGTGGGTTCAAGCCAGGGCTCCCAGGCTGCCTGGGGGACACAGCCCTTCACACAAAGGGCCTCTGCTTAACAGCACCACTTCTCAGCAAAGCAGCACACTTGGCCACCTGTGAAAAGGCCAGTCTCCTCAACGTGACAGACCAGGGAAAACAGTTCTGCAGTTCAGAGCACCAGCGGGGGACATGAAGGGAGCTCATCCTGACTCCGGCTGCATACTGGAGCTTTCGGCTGCATCCAGACAGGACGTGGTTCCCCAGACATCCTGGGCGCATCACTGACCGGCAGTGGCCAAGCAGGGAGCGTTTGCCACCTTTACAAGCCCTAACGCGAAGCGTCGGGTTGTTTTTCTGTAGCTTAGACTTTGGCCTACACCTCATATGCTTTCTTAGTTTGTGTTTAATAACCTGGCTGTGCTCTCGGGAAGCTGCGCTGTGAGACAGATCAGGAAGCCAAGGTCCTCTGTGCAGCCGAGATCCTGGCCTCCTCAAAGCCTGGTCTCTTCTGTGCAGCTGTCTAAAGAAAACGAGCAGTCTGGCTGGGGGTGTAGCACAGCAGCACTCGCCTTCCTGGCAAGCGTGAGGTCCTGAGTTCAGCTCCTGGTATCAAAAAAGGAAAAAGACAAGAAAAAAAAGAACCAGCATTCCTTCCGCTGTAACATTAGGGTACATTTTCCTTTGAAGCAAAGATGAGATGTCTCTCAGCTTTCCAGAGCGATCAGAGGTGTCTGTTATCTGGTTGGCTTCTCTGGAGGTTTGTTTTTACCAAGTAAAAAATAAACACAACCCTTTTATTGAGATTCAGTTCACCCATTTAAGGTGTGCTGTTGAGAGTTTTTACATATGTGCGTAGATGAATGCAACATCGCTGTGGCCGGTATTGGAACAGTTTCATCTCTTCACAAAGAAGCTCACACCTGGTATCAGTCCCCACCTCTGCCACCAGCCCAGGCAGCCACGTGGAATGGTGCCGCGTTGTCTTCTGTGAGTGGATTCTTTCCCTTAGCCCAACACAAGGAAGAATGTTCAAGGCTGGCGCCTTGGTGTGAATCCTGGCTGTGGTTGCAGGCAAACGACTCACTTCTCTGTTCCTTTCCCATCCTAGTAGGGAGCTGTTTCCTGGCCTGTTAGGGCAACACAGGTGAGGGGGAGTCTGGGGCACAGGAATAGTGGGGGCATCTTTCTGGTCTTTCCTTCCCGGAGTTCTAGCTCTGCTGGAAGGCCCTGCCTCTCCATCTTTTATCTCCTTGGCAAATCTCTCCTCAGTTTTTCTCACAGGATTTACACCCCAGGGTGAGCCTTCAACGTGCTTGTAAGTCTTCACCCCAGTCTTGAGCTGCCGCCTCCTGCCCTCTCCCCCATCAGCCTTCTGACCACTCTGGGCTCTGAGGTGTCAGCTTTCCATCAAAATGCCTGACATAAACAACTTCACGGGAAGATTTATTTTGGTTTCAGAAAGGTCCCTGGATTCAGAAGTTTCACTTCACGGTCAGCTGCGCTGCTGCTCTCTCTCGGCCTGAGGCAGGCAAAAGCTCCAGGGTGCAAGCACTGCTGTGAAAGCCACTCACTTCCTGGCAGCCGGAGGAGACAAAGTCCTCAAGGCGCCTGCGCGGCCCACTTTCTCCAACTGGGTTCCTCCTCGAGAGCTCCGGTCACCTCGCAAGAGCTCCAGCACACCCCTACTCGTTAGAGGACAAACACTGTGCTGGCCTCAGGCCCTCCGGGCCCGGTCACTTTCCAGAACCCCTGACATTCCCTCCACAGTAGGAGCCTGCAGGGTTATTTTAGGTTCGGAACTGCTAAGGGAACAAGACATTCTCTTCTCTTCCCCGACTGTCAGTGAGAGCTACCATTCCTGTGGCCCGGCCATGGGCTGCTCCCGGTGCAGCTCACTGCCCTGACAGTGTGCATCTGCTGTCTCAGGCGAGAGCAGGGCTCTGAGGCAACTTGTTAGTCCATTCTACTCCTCGGGCTGTGTCACATCCCCTGGAGGAGCAGAGAGGACGCTGCTGAACGAGGAAAACAGCCACTGGCTCATGGGCTGCTGCTAAGGCAAGTGGCCATGCCAGGCACGGTGCTGCACACCATGATCCCAGCAATCAGAAAGCGGAGGCAGGAGGATCTTCAAGTTCAAGGCCAGCCTGGGCTATCTAGGGAGACGCTGTCTCAAAAAAAAAATAAATAAATAAATAAATAAGAAGGAGGAGAACAAGATGAAGAAGAGAGAAAGAAAAAGGAAGACATCCGTTGGGAGGTGATTCCTGGTTCTCTCGTGTCATCACTCACCGCTCTGTATCTGCAATATTTTTACCCCACAGTTGGGAGGTGCCTGAGTTTAACCACAACGCGCACTGGGAGGAGCGCTGTCACTTAGAAAGGTCTGAGTACCCAGCAGCGACCATGCCTTAATGTCAGTGCCACCAACTGTAAGAACAAGGCACACATTCAAGAAGGCCGCAGGACCGAGTACAGGGAGGGGACCCCTCAGTCTCAGCGCACTCGCTGGCTGCCTTCTGGAGCATGCTCCCTCCACTTGTGCATATGGGCGCACACACGCGCGCACATGCGCACACACTACAACCGCACTTCTGAGTAACCGCCCCATTTATACTAGGACTGTGGTTTCTTTGTACATTCTTATGTTTTTCCACGTCTGGGTTCACTTCCCCTGAGAGGCTGTAAACTTCAACAGAACAAGAACTGTGTTGTCTTCTTTTATAGGAGTCTGCGTTTTATAAAAAATAAGTAAAAGTAAACTTTGAAAAAATGTTTATGCCTACGGTGTTCTTTTATTGACTCGTAGGTCCAGACCATGTCTCTGGAAATCGTCTGGCAAACACTCCCGGCCCCACATCAGCTGGCTGACACAACCCCAAAGAGGTTCAGGCTTCAAGTCTGTCACCCCCGAGCCCCCCGCACTGTGACATGATAGCAGAACACTGCTGTGGCCGGCTGGGCTGAGAGGCAGGTCTCCCTGCAGCCCAGTGGCTGACAGCGCGGCTCCCTCGTCAGCACGGCCATGTGAAGAGCGTTTCCTCCTCTCCGGGGAAGGAGCCTGCCTAGCGCAGGCGTTCCTGCCTGGGACGTGGGGGACCGTGCCTCTGTGCTGCTGGCTGAGGTCTGCTCCTCTCAGCGCCCTGAGCAACGAAGCCATGTTCCTGGCTCGTGGTGAAGAGGCTGCTTCAGTGAAGCCAGAGGACACAGTTTATTATCAGCATGTTTTCCGTTGCAGGCGGTGCCTTGAAAAGGTCAGCTTCTATGAATATTTAGAAAAAACAAGCTCATAAAATAAGAAGGACGTGGTATTTTGGTGGGGTTTTTTTTCTTTCTTTGAAGAACATTCAGGCCCACTGCTAATGCACGAATGCCAAACCCCAGCATTTGTTATTTAACCTACACTGAAGGGAGCTGCTTCGGAGCCGCGCGGGCGGACGTGGGGGTCAAGGGGTCGGACAGGGTTTGAAGCCAGGGCCCGCGGTCGCTCCCTGTCGGACATCGCACCGCAGGGCGAGTGAGGAGGGCAGCTCCGCCCAAGAGTCCGTTCAGTGCCCGTGGTCTCGGCTGACGGCTGCTGTTTTCATTAGGGCCTTTTAACCCGGGAGTCATCTTTCGAAACCGAGACAGGATCAAATCAGGTCTCCCTCCGAGATTTCTGTGGGCTCCCCCCGCCCGGAGGAGAAAGTCCAGGATCCTCAGCCCCACACCGGCTGCCTCCGGCCGCAGCCTTTCTCATTAGCTGTCAGATCAGCCTCTTCGCCTCCCGTCCCCTCCCATCACCAGGAGACTTAGTGGATTATGTTGTAGGATGAGCTTAGGAAAAGATTAAACTAGTATGTTTATTCTTTATTTCATATAGTAATTGTTTTTAAAAAAGAGACTTATTTTTATGCTTAGTAGGATGGATTTTATTTAAAGCTCCAGACAGACTCCATTTAAATTTGTCTAGAAAATGGATAGTCTTGATGTTTTGTATAACCTTGATATACATTCCTTACAAAATCCTGGTTTTATTTTTAAAAAGATGCAGATTATACATTTTAAAGCACTTATTTAGTCAGCTTTTCCTGTTTCCTTGTATAATCATATCAGAAAACGGAATAGTGATTTAGTTATTTCATTTGCACAGTCTCTCGTGACTGCTAGAAAGCTCCGCCATAGGTTCTCAGTAATTTTTGCAATCTTTCTCTCCTGCGCTGTCTTCTAATCTCCCCGCTTTTGTTCAGACCGCTTCCATACTGAGGAATTTTCAAACTCCGTACAGCAAAGACTGCTCGCTGCCTGCTGCCCAGCGGACTCTGGGCAGTGCTGGGCACAGTGTGGGGGGACGGAGCCGCCCGCTCCGGCCCGGGGCACTGAAGTGCTTGGAGCTTTAAGGTGAAGGAGGGCAGAGGCTTTGCACTGCGCCTGACCACTCCTAAAAGCGAGAGCGGGGAGGGGACACCTTTACTTTTTTTCCTTGGGTCTGAAACCTCTCGCCAGTAAGTTTGAAGTTTCTGGAGCCAAATTGACAACGAATCGGTGAGACTGTCTCTGGGTGCTTCTCAGACAGTCTCTGTCAGGTCGGCTCCTCCTGGGAGAGATGTTGGCTGCGATCTCTCGCATAGTCCGTGACAAATCTTTGGTTCACCTGCAAAACCAGACCACTCTTACTTCCTGCACAGAGGTGAACAGGGAATGTATTTTATAAGGGTAATGAGTTATAATTTGGTTACATTTCAAGTCCAAAAGAACCAAGTTTAAGTTAAAATTATAGTTTTGCTCCGTTTGATTGGTTCTTGGTTTGTCCTTACTACTATTATCATCATCATCAATTTGTCTGGTTGTGATAAAGGTCTTTTAAAAAACAAACCCAAAAGTAGAAGTGCATGAATGTAACACATTTGGGGTTATGGATTCAATTCAGCTTCTACTCAGGAACTTCTTATTTAAGGACAAGTTTGCCATTGAGTGAAGAGCACACCAGCCCCAGGGTGGTCTCTTGAGCCCCGTAACTTTGCCATGACGTGGTCAGGCATGCTCTGGCTCACTGTCAGCCAGCCACAGTCACAAGCTACATCATGTGTCCCCAGAGGCTTGGTACCTCCAGAGTGACAGCGTTCTGAGGCAGGGTCTCACAGAGGGGGTGAGGTTCAGTGAACCCTAGGGAGGGCTCTACTCCGATTTGGTCACAGAGGACACTGGGGGACACAAGATGTAGGTACCCAGAAGAGAGACCAAGTGAGGTATAACAGAAAGGGGTCTTCTGCAAGCTGTGGATAGAGGCTCCAGAAGATACTCCGCCTGCCCTTGGAGTTCCAGCCTCTGGAACTGGGAAAATTGCTTTCTGTTGTTTACATCCTGAAGCCTGTACCATTTGATTCCAGCAGCCTTTGCAAACACACATGGCCACCAAGCCTATCCTCGGAGCATTCCTCTTCTCCCTATATTTCCCCATTATCTTTTTAAAAATTGAGTTTATTAGTACATTTTACATATACATTATGATCACGTTACAAATGTGTACCTGTACATGACATATCTTGATTCTCATTTTTCCCTTTCCCCTGCCCACTGTACACCCCTAGACCTCTATATACACAAGCTTTGTTTCAATTTTTTTACTACCAATTTTTTTCTTTCCCTTCTTTATTTTCCCCTACCCCCTTACCCATTTCCCTTTGAACATTTTTTTCCTATTTCACAATTTATATCATACATTCTGGACCTCATTTATACCTTTAATTTCTCCTACTAGAGAAAAGATATGGTATTTGCACATCTGTGTCTTATTTATTTCACTTATGAGTGTGTCTTCAAGTTACATCCATTTGAGTATAAATGACTCAAATTTATTATTCTTTATGGCTGAGTAGTACTCTATTTTGTAAAAAAAAAAAAAATCTTCTTTATCCAGTCTCCTATTTATGGGCATTTTAGGCAGCTTCCAAGATTTAGCTATTTCAAACTGAGCTGCTCTAAACATGGATACATATTTGTTACTGTGATATTTTCTTTTAATTCTTTCATGTCTACAGCTAGCAAGGAAAAAGCAGTCAAGTGGAACCTCTAGTCCTAGGTTTTTGAGGAATCTCCACACTAATTTCCAGGACATGGCAGGATGTATCACAATTCCCAACTTGCAACTACACTACAAAGACACTGTATTAAAAACAGCATGGTACTGGCAAATAAACAGACCTGAGGATCAATGGAACAGACTAGAAGATCCAGAAACAACCCCAGATATATTAAGCCTCCTCATCTTTGACAAAGGAGCCAAATAACCTCAGTGAGGGAAAGATAGACTCTTTAACAAGTGGTGCTGGAAAAGCTGGGTTTCAACCTGCCAAAGACTAAAGCTAGACTGTGTCTTTCACCATTCCCCAAACCAAAATCGAAGTAGATTAGAGACCTAAATATTAAAACAAACAGTAAACTTGCTAGCAGATAGTTGAGGTAGAACTCTTAGAGACATCGGCATAGGGAAAAACTTTATGAACAAAACCTCAGCATCATGAGAACTAGCAGAAAGAATCAACAAATGGGATCTCATCTTACTAAAAAGCTACAGCAAGAGGAACCACCAATAGAGCAAAAGACAACCTACAAATTGGGAAAATTTTTACCAGCTGTTCCTCAGACAAATGACTACTATCTAGAATATATAAAGAACTTTAAATATCAGCTCCTCCAAATTTAAAGACCCAATCCAAAAATGGGCATTTGAAATGAACAGACACTTTTCAGATGAAGTAAAGGTAGTGAAGAGACATGAAAAGATGTCCAACATCACTGGTCGTTCAAGAGATGCAGATGAAAACCACAGTGAGATTCTATCTCACTCTAGAAAGAATGGCTGCTATCAACCAACAACAAATGGTGGTAGGGCTGTTGGGGGGAAGAAAGCTTTCCTCATTTTCTTAGTTGAAAAGACCAAAGCAGAGAAAGTCCCAGGACCTGGTCACAGCGGGACAGTGACAGTTACAAGGAGAGGTGGAGCCAGCTGCATAGGCTCAGAGCATCGAGCACTATAGACCATGTAGGCCTCAGAACGTGCCGGCGACGAGAGTCTGCCTGGAAATGCTTGGAGCTGCACACGCAGGTTTTCGTGACATGCAGGTTATCGTGTTTTCCTTTTAAGACAAAAGATATTAACGTAGAGTTGTATTTTCTAAACTAAAAGCTCGGTGTTCAGGTTTAATTGCAGTGTTTGGGTTGCAGTTTGGCACTTGGTCTCTAAGGTTTGCTTTCCCTGCTCTGGAGTATTCTTTCTTTCTTTCGTTCTTTCTTCCGTAGATCCTGAGAAAATACCCGGGGATTGAATCTGACACTTTCCCTAGTAGAGCCTCGTGATGCGTGCGTCTAGCACTGAGCGAGGAGCCGGGAACACCCACCGCGCCAGCTCTGCAGGCTCGGGGGGATTTGTGCTTTGCTGTAAATGCTTGAGTTGCGTTTTCTGTTCCTGCCACACTGAACACTTCAGCCTGTGCCACTTTGCTACTGCTGGGGAATTCTCGACAACTTACTTCTGAGTGTTAAGGTTCTGGAGCCTTTCCCCATCAAAGAAAGGAGGGCGGGGGTGGCTGCTCTCTGCCTATGAAAATTGCTCGGGATGGGATGGTGGCTCCGGAAGGAAGTGGCCCTCACAGGCCACGCCCCCAGCCGGTTCGAGGTGTGCGAAGAGCCCTGAGCTGACAGGAGTCGATGGTTGAGTGCAGCTCAACATCAGGGAAACCAGACGGAGAGGGCAGCCCACACGCGGGAAGGCCCTGTGGCTTGAGCGCGGAGACACAATGCCAGGGGTGTGGTGCAGGAGAGAAGCGGGAGTGGGCCTGTGCGGCAGGAGTGCACTGCGCTGCCCCTGCCTGGACCACGGCCACCTGGGCCTCCGGTCCTTATCCAAGACTCCTGGGGCAGCTTAATGCAGAGGAGAAACTGGATCAGATTTGCATTTTGGAAAGAAAAAATCTCTGGCTGTAACATGACAGCAGATTGAGGAAGAGCAAGTGAGGATTTGGAGGAAACAAGCAGAGGACTTGCAAGACGGGGAAGTGGCAGCAGCAGTGGGGAGAGAAGCTGTCAGGGGCTGGGGTCGGGTGAGGGCGGCAGGTGGGCTGAGCCCCAGGGGCCTCAGCCGCACTGGTGGTGTGCAGTGAGAGGGTAGCGGTCTGTCTGGGAGACCAGAAACCCCAGGGAAGCCCATGCACATCCTCAGCGAGATCCATTATGTCCTCCCCAGGGAGAGAAGAGTGATTCTGCAGAATTGGCAGGAAAGAGTCACTGAGGTAGAGCAAGAAGCCAGAGATCGTCACTGTGGAAGCCAAAGGCAAAAGCATCTCAAGTGAGACTTGAACCCAGTGCACAGACCAGGTTCCGTGGGCCTGACTGTTGCAGGGACTCAGGAACGGTCCTGGCCAGTGAACACTGTGGCCGGCTGGTGCCCAGGCCATGGCAGACACTAAACATCCCGGTTAGATCCCTGCTTCCACGGAGTGGCAGTCGGACGTCAGCAGGGTAGGGCAGCAGCTGCGATGCGGAGGGGACACGCTCCATCAGGTTTGACATTCTGGGCCCACCCAGGACCTTGGCAGAAGGACTTCCAGTGGAGCTTAGGGTGAGGGTGAATGGGCGGTGAGGTAAACAGGAGGCCCGGGCCAACCCCCACTTTCTCACTGTGATTCTGAGGAGTTGAGTAGGAGCTGGAGGTTGAAGTTTTTCTATTAAGAAATTAAAACACTGAAAAGTACTCTTATTCATTTATCCAATATACCTACTGTATATCCATTTAGCAAACTATACCATCCACTTACTCATTACTCATTCCAACATGAACCATATTTATTATGAGTGCTAAAATTCATATTATGACATTCTCTTCTAATCGACAGGCATTTATTTACTGAGCACTTACTAGATGCCAACTTCTAACCCAGGTTCCAGTGATGCAGACCTGAATAAGCTGCCCTGTGTAGGTTCAAGGGGCTTGTGGTTTGGTCTAGTGCATTTATTCTCAACCAGAGATTACTTTCGCCTCCTTAGGGACACTGGGTAATGTCAAGAGATATTTTTGATTGTCTTGATTTGGAGAAGAGATACTACTGGCATCTAGTGGGTAGAGGCCAGAAATGCTGCTAAACGCTGCACAAGACTACCCTCCCGACAAAGAACTGCCTGCCCAAGGCGTGAATGGCAAACAAAGTACCTGGGTAAATGAATGGGTGTGGACAGCACAGGGGCTCTGAGGGTGGCGCTTGGACCTGCCCAGGGAAGCTGGGCATGCAGGAGGTGCAGGGCAGGCTGGAGGGGTGGAGGGAGGTGGGCACAGGACAGTGCAGCCCAGACCCTCCGAGAGTGGAGCAGGAAGAGTGGAGCTGCTAGAGCACGGCCGCTGCCACAGAAGCCGTGCCAGGAGGCTGAGTTTGCTCAGTGGGAAGCCACTACGGCAGCCCAGAAGAGGAAAGCGGGTTTGCACTTTGGGAAGGTCATTTTCGTAGCAGACAAGATCCCACAACAGTCAGTAACTGCTGCGGAGGACCCACCTTGTGCTGGGCACCTCTCTGAGAGCTTTATTGTGTTTCCTCCTTAGATCTCTCTTGGCCCCCTCGTCCTCGCTGTGCTGCAGGAGGCGAGACTGAGGCAAAGTCACAAAGGCTGCTCATCACTTACCCCAGAGCTGAGGGACCAGCACGCACTCAGGCAGCCGTGACAGAGCCTGGGGTCTTCTCAGTCTCTGCCTTTACATCTGGGCTCTCAGACCACCTCTGAGCAGCCACAAGGTCCCAATTCATAATCCTGTGTTCCAGAACGTCCTGTTGCCACTCCAGAAATTCCACACCCCCAGCCCAAAAGAGACGGACCTCGGCAGCCACCTTTGTGCTTCCTGACGGGAAGTTCTTGTGTGGCCGTTAATTTTTTAGGCGCTCTGGCAAACAGCAGAACAGCACATGAGGGAGGCTGCACCATTGGCCGCCTGGGCCCTGTGGGAGGAGCTGGCAACCTCCGGTGCCCCCTGTGGCTTGTGCTGCACACGCTGCCTTCTCTGGAAGTACCCACCCCTATCAGACACGTCCCTCTCCCCAGCCTCTGCTGGTGGTGCAAAGCTGGCGCTGCATGACTAGCACATTTTAAAAGAGGCCTGAGCTCCAAAAGCTGCCTTAATAGCCAGCACGTGCCCTGCTTTCCAGGGTCCTGGGAGGGAGGTTCTGTTATGAACCCCCATTTGGATGTGATAGCCCCTCGCTGTGTGGGATGGACAAGCCCTAAAACCAAGAGTGGCCGAGGCTTATAGGTTGAAGTTCTCGGCAGGGCCAAGAGACAAAGGATGTTCGTCTGTCTCCCCTGCTCAAGGAGCCCAGAGGGCACCCACAGAAGGACCAGATGGCTCCGCCTGGCCAGTCCCACAGCACACGTCAGGTCTCGAGGGAAGAGCAAACACATTTTGTGTTTGTGTGCACTTTTAAATAGACATGCTTTAATTCTTCTTTAGGTCGGGGTGGGGTCCTGACAGGGCTCAGGAACTGCTCTTGAACTGTGATCTGGGGGAAGTGGCCTTCCAAAGAGAACACAGGTGTCATAGGACCCTGCGTGGGTGTGTTCTTTGCAGGGCGTCTTCACCTCTCAGTGTGTAGCCCCAACTCATCACTGCCGGCCCAGTGAGGAATCTGCGGGAGAAGCCGCACTGATTTCTACGCTTTCTTTCTGTGTCTTGCCTCTTCCTATAGAGATTTCTGAGTAAAACAGAGAATTGACTGGACTTGAGTTTCCTCTGCAAAATGAAGGGTTGTTGGATTGAGACCATAGCATCCCTAGTCCCAGCTTTGCCCTGGGATCAGGATACCCACTGCCCACCTAGAGTGCCAAGAAAATTTTACACCCAGATAGAAGGTAATCCCCTCGTACATGCTTTGCCAGTGAAAAGTTCCAAAACACTTTTAACTAGCTGAATATATGAGTTTTTTGGAATACAGTTGCAAAGCTGTTTGTTTATACTCTTTAATTACATATGTACATTTGCTTAAAATTACAAACTATGTAAATGTTAATGTATAAATATTGCCTTTTCTACTTATATTTCATGAGTCATTTTCACATTCATCCTATACAACTTCACCTCCAGTGTGTGTGTGTGTGTGTGTCTGTGTGTGTGTTACTACTAGAGCAGCTTTTTGAGGCCTCTGAATTTTCCAGAATTTCATGATTCTCACTTGCATCCAACTTTTTGAGAGGCAGCACTTTGCGAGTCTGAGGTTTAGGCCTCCCCAGAACATTTTATTCCATGCCACAGACAGGTCCTACTCCCTTAGAGTTGTTTTTGGTTTCATTTTTTCTCTGCCTCCTGACTGAACATTCACAATCTCTCACAGCAGTTCACCATGGGTTGGGCTGTTTTTAGTGATCTTTACAAGTCTGTTTATACCCCTAAAGTTGTAAAGTCATAATCCAAAGAAGGCAGTCCTGAATCTATGTCCACTAAATTAATTAGGATTTTTATTGACTCTGTGAGTTAATATAGTGGCATTATTAAATATAAGATATTAACCTTTTTTGAGGAATAGTGAAGGAAGCACACTGCTATGTAACTGGGCTTCGACAAAAATGTTAATATGCACAATTCTTATTTCAAACCCATGAGCTTGGCATAGTGCATTTGGAAGCGTTTCACACTGGCCACTGGGTCCCCAGTGTCTGAGTACACAGAGGTCTCGCAGGAGCCGGGGGCGGGGGGCAGAGGGTAGGCTCGGGCTGCCGCCCAGCTGCCACCACCAAGAATCTGACCCATCTCTCCCCGTGCTCCAAACACCAGTGGCGGTGAGCCCCTTCTGGCCACCTTTGTGCTGACCTGCTGCTGGGCTTTTGTGTAGTTAATGAATGTCGAGTCGTTTGGAAATATGCACTGTGTTGCACAAAAAGAAATAGTAATATAATCAGAAATGATTATATTTCAGCACTTCAGCACTATTGCTACTATTAATGTCCATTATCACTATATTACCTGAAATGTGTTTAACAATCACAGCCACTAATCAAGGTGCCTGTCCTGGAAAATGTGTATTCTTTCCATCTGGATCATACTATGTATTGTGCCATTACTGTTTTAAATGTTTTTCAGATAATTGGAACCTGCTACTTCATACTTTGAGAAGTAATGTAGCGGGTGAGGTCTTGAGAGGTTCCAAGCCTATGCTTCCGTCAGGGAATGCAGTTTTCATGAAAATGATTACAGTATTATTCTGTGATTACTTGGGAGTGAGGAGAAGTCTATTTCTGTTAGATCTTTAAAAGTGGTGAGTTAAAGCCCATCCAGGTCACGGATTTCCAGCGCCATGAGTCTGCTCACCTGAGGCCTCCTTCTCCAGGGACTCCCAGCCTCTCTTGACCACTTGGGGCAGATCTGAAGGACCAAGGCGTTCATCCCCTGCGAGACAGCGACAGATGGGAACCCGTGGAGAAACAGTGCAACTTCCTCGTCCCTCGGGTGGGACAGCCCTGAGCAGTGCTCCTCCACCCCTCCCGGAGGCCCTCCGAAGGACTGGCCTGTGTGCCCACTCTGATGCCCACTCTTTCAGAGCAGTCCGTGCCAGTTTCCACCTACGGGCTCTCCCCCATCACCTCCCCGAGCTTCTGGAGGAACTGTCGAGTGATTCACTTCCCTCAAATCTGTCTCTGGGCTCCACGTGACAGGAGAAGCACCCAGCCTCCCTCTCTCCCCGCTCCATGTGCAAGGGCATCCCTGGATCCTGAAGTCCGAGACCTCCTTTGCAGAGGACCTTGGCAGTACCTGGAGTCCTAGTGGCTCACGCCATCGTTCTGAAAAATGAAGTCTGAATGTTTCTTTTGGTTAGAAAGGTGACAGCCGTAATTTATTTTTCCCACCTCTTTTCTTAAACATCAGTACTCCATTCAAGTGAAAAGAGATGATTTAATCCAGGCTGTACCTATAATGTCCATAATCAATGCCCTCATTCTAAACATGTATCTATGTGCTCTTAGATAATTTATGGATAATTTTAATAGATCTGTCAAAGCAACCCTTCCTCATCTAAATAGGCTGCTTGCAGACAGTTCACTTAATTTGCTCTTCAATGTTATTTTTCATACGCGGTTGATGCCTGACCGACAGATAGCAGATGATCCTGTTACAAACACGTATGACGCCAATTCTTCTGTGGAGCTGGGCACACTCGTGTCTCCTCTGAGACCAGCAGCACGTCGCCCCTCCAAAGAGCTTCGGAGTACGGGTGAAGTCACACGCGGCAGTGCTCCGGTGCCTGTGGGAGCCCAGAGGTCCTGCCCGCTGACTGTTCCCACTGGCCGCCTCTCAGTACTCTCCCAGGCCGTCCACAGGCGCCTCTCCACCGGCGAGAGGCGGGAGGTGGCGGAGAATCCCCAGCACCTCATCTGGTGGTGGCCCCGGTCTGCAGTCCTGCACGCCTCTCAGACGGGCCCAGAGGACTGAGCCCTGGCCGCCGACATGGCCTCTCCTCCTGCACTGCCCCACCCTGGCCTTCACACATTCTGCTCTTCCACAACATATCCTGGATTAACTCCAAGGGAGCTACCTGCGTCCAGATCCCTATCTGAGGACGTGCTCTGGGGGACAGGCACCCCCGGGAGTTTCCTCCTGGCTGTCTTCGGGCAGTCTTCCTCTCAGCTTCCAGGAAGGCCTGCCCTCCAGCCCGGAGCTGTCCCCCAGACCACTGCCAGCCAGTCCCTCTGCAGCCCTGGGCAGCTCACGGTTTGGCGTGCAGGGACAGAGGCCGACTCGACCAACTTCCAGCCATTTTGAGTGTTTGCCTCAGAGACGCTGCTCCATCTAGACCTTTGATTTGGAGGAAAGACCAGAGGCAGTGGGCAGTGTGGAGCAGGCGGCCAGACAGTCCAGAAGTACACTCTTTGGAGGGGAAAAGGACCCTGCCTTCCGCCGACTCATGTAAGTGCCGTAGAGTGACTGGCCCATCTCCACCCACACAGCCACCCGAGGAGAGTGCACTCCTTCCGCGGGAGAGACGTTCTCTGGACATGCTCATTTTCAGCGCCCCATCTGTGATAGGGGAACCACATCAACTTCTGCATTTTCTCAATGGACTGCGATGTGCATAATGTGTTATAAAATATAAACAGGCATGTTAAGAATCATCTCTGTGTCTCCTTTTATCAACCTTTAGATGCATGAAAACCAAGCAAAATTTTATACGAATTCTAGATGCTATGTAGTGTTTTTATTTGCTACTTCATTGCTAAATGTTTCATATAAAACTGAAGAGGGGAAAAAATACACAGTCCCACATATAAAAGAAGAGGCAGATGGCTTCGTGTGGCTATGGGAAGAGGTGGGGAATGGAGTCGGGGAGGCCCGAGATGAGCGGAGGGAGCCTGACCGCGTGGCTACCTGCACTCAGTAGCCATTAGCTGCTGCGGCACTCGGAGCAGGCCATTAGTATTCATGAGAATCTACAGGTATCTTTGTTAGGTTTTTTTTTTAACCTTTTAAATGTACATATAAATGAGTATGTATTATTTATAGATGTCTTTGGATTTAGAAACATCAAGCTTGAAAAGTAATGCAGCAAGGAAGATTTGATTTATGCTCACTCGAGAGGGACTTTGTGTAGGAGGGAGCGGGGGCTGGGCTAAGCTGTCTGACCTCTCTGGGGACCTTCCAGGGAGCCCTGTGGTGACAGCTCAAGTGCATGGAGACGGGAAGGTCAGGGGCCGGGGAGCAGGGGCCGGACCCTGGTGCGCTGCGCTGGCTGTGAGGCCTGGAGTCGGTCACCGCAGCGTTGCTTCTGCTCTCCCTTCCCATATCTGGAGGTCCGGTCAGGCCAGTCTGTACTTGGTGAGCCGTACTTTCGTCTTGCTTTTGTGGCACTGGGAATCGAACCCAGCACCTGTGCGTGCCAGGCAAGTGCTCTACCCATGATCCAGTGTGGCACCGGGGTGTAAGTATCAAAGCCACTTACCTGCACTCGCTGGCAGAGGCCAGGAGCCCAAGTGAGCTTCTCATTCTGTTTTCGCTTCCTAGGATCTTTCTACATTGGCCAGGGAAAGCAGAGCACTTCCAGAGATTCCTGGTAATAACTGCTTTCTGCCGGAGTATGGAGAAACATGCCTGTCTGTGGTTTATTTTTAAATGAATAACTCATCAGATCTGGATAGAAAGTCCTATAATCTCCAGTCTCTCTTTCACAATTTTTCCTTCTGAGAATGCAGAACCAGCTTCAGATCCATTCAGATAAAATCGCTCCTTGCCGGGTAGGAAGTAGGGCTGCACAGACCCATTCAGGCTGAGAAGGACTTGGCTGGCAGCTGCTGGCCCAAAAGGCATGGGTTCCAAGGTGAAGAGGCCAGGGGGTAGAAGCACAGCAGAGCCTGCCCTGGCCCGGCTTAACAGCCTGGTGAAGGCAGAAACTGAAGACTTCTTACCTGAACTGCCAAGTCTCAGAACTTCCCTAGGTGTTCAGTGACTTCACCCCTGTCACGAGGTAAGGGGAGGCTGAGCCGGGGATGGTAGTGGGCAGTGCGGTCACTCCACCTTCCGGATTTAGAGCGGGTTCTCAGATCATGATCTCTTGTGCCCCCTGCCCATGGCACAGCTGAGCCCATCCCTCCCGGATGTGTCCAGGAGGAGCTGTGGCTGTGCCGTGCAGGCGCAGAAGTCAGAGCCAGATGCCACAGAGTCAGACCAGGAGGAAGGGCTGGGTTCTCTGGGTCTCTGCATGATGGGAAACACTCAGCCAGCAGCCCAGGGGAGCCTTAGGAAGCTACTTTCCCCCAACCCTTCCCTTCAGAGCTTCCAGGCCAAGACCAGGAGGCACCAGAGATGCCAAGGGACCCTGGGCACAGCAGCCACAGCTATAGGCCAGGCCAGCCTGTGACAGACTGAGCATGAACTGGAGAGAGGCTGTCCCATCCCGCTCCATCTCCAGCCTGCTGCGTCCCACTGTGACCTGCATAAGGGCTCCCTGTGCTCACATGCAGGGGACTGGCGCCCTTGGGCTTCTGGGCTTCGCTGAAGCATCAGGCAGTCATGGGGAAGAGACAAGAACTGTAACAGGAAAGGGCAAGAAGTCCTGCCCCCTGCACGCCACTGGTGGGGTACAGACCGGAAGCAGGCTCTTGACTCAGTGCAAGGGTTTCTGGAGCTCATACTGTAGCAGTGGGGGTGGCTGGATGTGTGTCACTTTCTTCCTGAGCCGTCCTGTCTGGTTTTCCTCCCAGGATGCTGGCCGAGTCTTGTGAAATGTTGTCACCTGGCTCCAGGAGTGTCAGCGAGATGCTAGGGAGACTCCACACTGGAGTCTGAAGGGGTGCTGGGTGGGCACTTGGACTATCCCGCACGGAGCCCGTGAAGGCCCGAGAAGGGCTTCTGTGTGGCCCTGCACCAGGAGAGACAGGGAGACACCCCGCCCTGTCCTGCTCACCGAGCGGCAGCTGGCTGCCTGGCAGTGAACAGGGACAGGGGCTCCGTCCTGCCTCTCGGGCCCACAGGGTAGTCTAATGAGGCAGAGGAGATGCAGGGACGCTCCACACAGCCGGCAGCTCCGGCAAATGTGAAGCGTCATCATGAAAAGCTTAAATTTATGGGTCTGAAGGAGAAGCAACATCTGGGAAGGAATTATTGCAATTTGAAGGGAGGATGCAGTCCTGTTTATAAGAGCAAAATCTGGAAGCAATGTCTGATTTTTTTTTAAACTGGTTTGTATTCCAGTCATGAAATTATGGTGTGAATATCTTCCAGATGTTCAAAGAGAAATTGTAAAGATGAGTTGCATCTTGTGGGCATTTTCCTCCCTTTGGCAGAGCTTTACTGAGCATCTAGTGCATGCCAGCTGTGCGCTCTGCCGACTCGTCAGTGCCACCACGGGCGAGTCCAGGTGGTTCATTCGGCGGCGGCTCCTGGTGTGGCCTCATGAGAACCCCAGGTTCAGCCGCTGTAGTCAGTCACGTGTAAATGAACTGACCGTGGGCACTGGGCACACACTCGCGCTGAGTGGGGAATCCTGGTCATTTCACTTCTGAGGAGTCTGTGGTTCATAAGGCAATTTTTATTTGCAACTAGTATCACTTTTTCTGAGTTATTTCGGGGTGATTTCTGGAGGAGCCTTGTCAGGGCCTGGCATAGGGTCTACCCAGGCTGTGGCAATGTCGTTTCTTCACCTACGTGTTCTCCTCACCCCAAGGGCCTGGTGCGTGAGGGGACCTGCGCGCCCTCAGCCTCCAGAGGGTCCAGATGAACGTCAGAGAGGGGAGAGACACGTGAGGGTGCTTAGGAAGGAGACCAATGTGTCCGTCAGCAGCGAAGCCTGGGCCCCGGGAAGAGGCCCCCACAGACCTCTCCCCGTCGGGTCACAGACACGTGGTCTGGGGAGTGCCAGGACCAGGCCTGGGGCTCAGCAGTCTCTCTAACTGCTGCAAAACCATTTGGGGAGCTGGTTGCTGTGACACAGGGGTGATGTAGCTCAGACTGCTGTCCCCAGATGTCACAGGCCAGGAAGCCTCAGCATCAGATATTGATTTCCTTACAGCACTGGGGCTGCCGAGTCAAAAGAGGTCTAGCTGGGCCACGATCTCCTCCTGGTCTATAGATGGCACCTTTTCCTCGTCCTCAGGGGGTAGGATGGAGTCCCTTCCGCCCTCACGGCCACATCAGCTGGATGGCTCTACTGGCTCAGGCCTCCATCCTTCTGACCCCAAGGTAACCTTTGTTACTGCCTGGAATACAGTCCTGGCTTGGTGAGGGTTTTGATGTAAGAATTTGGGTTGCACAATTCAGTCCCTACAGTAAGGTGAGGCAGAGGTCCACCCTGAGAGTAGACATTAGAACAAATAAATTTGCTCAGCTTTCTCAACAGTGTGCTGTCTGTGGCAGGAGTAAAAGGATGAGGAAGTGGGGTTTAGTGAGAGGCGGACGGCACCGCTGTGGCCTGAGATCACGGCTTGGAAGTGGCAGATTGGAAGGGAAGTCTTACAGTTCTCTCTGCAGGCCTGATGGCGGAGGACACGGCAGAGAATCACGCCAAGGGGGTGAGAATCGACTCCTAGAGCTGAAGGAAGGGAGGAAAAAATCTAAGCTATGACAGTGATCCGTGGCGCCCCAAAGCTCTCTGACTACACTGTACTCCTTACACTTAATTCCTCTTGTTGGGGAGAACTTAAAGGTCCTTTAACCTCATTTTTCTCTTGTGGGGTGGGGGTCATGAAAAATCAGACTGGGAAATGCGCCATTCGTAATGCTGGAGAGCCCTCGAGAGCTTCTCCGCTGCTGCTACAAAGGAGGAAGAACTGGGAGCTTCTGTGTGGAAAGGCTCTCCCAGCATCGGGTCCCTTGAAACCTGACCTCCACCAGGACAGCTGACGGCTGCCAGGAAGTGCGGATGGCAGCTGGGTCCACCGGGGACCTGCCGTCTGTGCTCAGCACAAAGATGGTGGCCACAGAGTAAACACAAGACAGCGCTCCTCATCGACAAGGATTCCCAGAACAAGGGCCCTTTGATCCTGCACAAAGGCATAAAATCTGAGTTCTAGTTCTGCCTTCCCGTTGACCTTCTGGGTCAATCCAGGGAACTTGTACTTGCCACGAGCCTCTGCTTTCTCATCTATAAAATGGGAATAGTGAAGGTAAGCAACTCATCAATGTGGGAAAATGTGAGCGAGGCTTTGTAAACTCTGAATGTCAGGATTGTATTTCTGTCCGGCATCAAGGCCGCTGCAAAAGCAATCTTGCTCTGACGCACCACCTATGATGTAGCCTGCCAGGAGGTACAGCCTAGCGGCTGAAAAAAAAAATAACGGCGCTCTTCAGTGGCCAATTCCAGCCCTTAATGGAAAGAGGAACTCTCTGCATCGTGCTGGTCGGTGCTCAGAGTGTGCACCGTCTGTACGTCTTCATTCTCCCCTTTTAAAGCCAGGCCCTCCGAACCCTCTGGCCCGTGAACTGTCATGAACCTGATGGATAAACGCTCAGAGAGTGTTTATTTTTGTGTTGGCAAGATGCCTGCAGGCTTTGGTGAAACCATGGTTGATGTTGTTAATGGATGGCCTGTTTTTCTGTCTTCTTAAAAGAAAGACGGTATGAATGAGTGTTCTCGCACAAGGTGCATTTGGAGCAGACATCCGAGTCCAGTGCCAGGGCTGCTGCGGAGCCCTGTGCCAGGCTGACAGGAGGGTGGGCTCGGGGCTGGCTTCGCACTACAGATTATGGCCTCTGGGTCCTTTGCTTTTGTTTTCCAAGGAAGAAAGAAATACCTTCCCAGCCTCCTGAAGGGTGGTGCTACATGACTGGGTGCAGGAATCATAGTGGAGAAGCATAGTCCAAAGTCGAACAGGGCTGCCTTCTGATCCTGTATCAAACCAGAGCCTCCTTAATTGGTTCGTCCTTTCTGTAGGCAGTTTCTCTCCAAAAATCAGTGTCTTTTATAAAGATGTGAAAACAGTCCCGGGGCCCTTGTTTATAATTCCCCTGGCAATCAATTTGGTTCACGTCAGGAGCCATCTTTCCAGCCTCAGAAAAGAAGTTTTGAGCTCAGTTTTGGAGAGCTCCAGCATTTAACCTAAACCGCGCGTCCAGAGGCGTCACCTTCACGTCGGTCTTCGTGCCTTGTCAAATCACTCAGCATCTTTTACGGACGTGGGCAGACGAAGGTTAGAGGACCCCCTTGCAGCACAGGGACTGGTTACCTGCTGTGCTTTGAGAGTCTCCCATTCTTTGGCTTTCCAACTTTGTTTCCCTAAAGAATGTAAGTTTATCTTGATGGTGAAATTAGTGGAAGGGAAAGTGTAGGTTTGACCAGAGATGCCAGGAGTCAAGTCTTGAGGTATTGTCTTCTCAGGAAGAGATAAAAAGCTGTACCCAGTTCCCTGTGACTTCTCCTTGCTGAGGGGCATTTTCCCAGGAAACTTAAGGTTTTACAATGTTAACTCAGGAATAGAATTATCACTAGAAATCCATTTCTAGTCATTTAAAATCACTTTAAATGCTACACATACCATGCCTTCATTAAGTAGAACATGTTTAGGTGTGTGTATGTAGCACATAGGCCTCCTAAGCAAGTTAATGAATCATAGATCCGTTAAACTCTGTCGTGTGATGGGTGATGTGAACCAGAGATTCAAATACCATAATACCATCTGGCTCTAAAACTGGGAAACAGAGGTTCATAGAAATTAAAAACTTCTGTTCAGAGCAGCTCGGTTTATGATTGCCAAATCTTGGAAAGAATTCAAGTGCCCATCACTGGAGACTAGATAAAGAAGAAGTGGATTTTTAATAAAATGGAATATTACACTGCCATAAAGAATGATAATTTTTAGTCATTTATACTCAAATGGACGTACGTTGAGAACATACTCATAAGTGAAATAAATAGGTCACAGATATGTAAATGCCATATCTTTTCTCTAGTATGAGAAAATGAATATGTAAATGAGTTCTAGAATGTATGATAAATTTTGTGAAATAGAGAGGAAAGTGGGGTTAGAGGTAAGAAATGAGGGAAAAGAAAAAATGTGATGGCAAAAAAAGGAAACAAAGTCTACGTATATGGGGCAGGGGGTGTAGAGTGGGCAGGGGAATGGGAAAAAATGAAAATTAAGTCATATCATATACTGGTACAAATTCTCAATGTTGAGTATGATCATGATGTGTATATAAAATATACAAATTAAGTTTCAAATCTATAAAAAGAAAAAGAAAGAAATTAAAAACCTTACCTGACGGCATAAAACTAAGACCTGGGTAGACCAGATGTATCCAACACAGCCACCCGTAGCTAACGTGTCATTTCATGTCAAGGTCTTCACTTTAGCACATTAGTGAAAAGTCATATAGAACCCACCTTTGCATGTGGCTTAGTTTTGTTCAGAACTGTTTCAGCCGTCACTTCTCAGTGTGGCCTTTGGCAGCACAGAATGGGAGGGACACAGTCACGGTCATCAGAACAAGTTGCACGCAGTTCCACGTGTCCCTCTGAGCTCTTGTCCAGCCTGCACTATATTCTTTTACCCCTTCCTGGTTCAAACCTGCGTTGTGGGCTTTAGCTCGCCAGGGACAGTCGAGCTGTCTCAGTTGAAAAGAAGGAAAGCAGGTTAACCTGACCTTGACCTGTGAGAGTGCTGTGTCAGGAGGCCGAGAGCCTTCTAAAGATGGTGGCTGAGGTCTTTGGGTTCTCGGTGAGCAGCCTTTATAGTGGCCTACCAGGCCTGGACACTCATTTTTCTGGCTTCATCTGGAGTCTTCCTGGTCCGGCCCCAGTGGCCTCTCTGCTGGTCTTGGGACACAGAGTCGTGCCACCCCCCGCCCCCCGCGCTCGAGGCATTTACACTGGCTCTTCCTTCTGCCCCTCGATGACCCCCTTCTCATTTCCTTCAAATATTTCCTTCCTGAGCTGTTGCTATCCACTCTGTGTGAACCTCACAGCAGCCCCTCCACACGCACGCCTACCCTCCTCTATTTCATCTCTGTAAGTTGCGCTTAGTGCTTACTACCTTCTACTGTACCACATAGTGTTCACTTATTCCTAAGTTTGTTTCTTGTGCGTTCCTACCCACTAGTGAAGTCTGAACTCCATGAGAGCAGGACCATTTCTCGCTTCACTCATTTGTGCATTCCCAGTGCCTAGGACATGTCCTGATGCTCTGCAGGCACTCAGCAAATACATAGTGAATGAATGAATGAATGAATGAAGTTTCTCAGGAACCTAAAATGGCTTGACCATTGTCTTCTAAGCCTCCCTCTTCTCTGTCACACATCTGCTGAGGGTCTTTCCCAGAATACATCGATCTGCTAATCACCAGTATTGCCAATACCTTGTGGCCGAAGTGATCGATGTTTCTGTGTGCGTCATGTGGGCCTGGTAGAGGAAATGTACTCACAACTTTGGCTCAGTGTCAAAATTAAATGGTGACCTTGGCTTACTTTGCCTCCCCACAGAGGTTACATCTCAATCATAAAAAGAACACTCTGTCCTTGGGAAAAGTAATATTTTTGCCACCTTTAGCTTTCAGATGGCTATTTGATATGGCTCACAGGGTGTCCCTGTCAGCACCAGATGAAAAAGCTCAGGTAGAGAAGATCTGTGAAGGACTGGCGTGTTGTCAGGAGGAAGGTGGCCATGAGATGGAATTAGTTTACAATAACTTATTTACCTGTCCAAATCCTTCATATCACATTAGAGCTTTCCCTGGCTACCTAGAACCCTGGAGTGCTAAGAAGAAAAAGGAAAATCAATTGATAATGATATATTCCATTTAAAAAATATATTGATTACCAGGTAATGACGGTGGCAAGTTTTTGCAGAGGAGGATGGGTTTCCCGTCATGGCGATGGCTTTCTCATCCATTACAGCTGATCGGGCAAATGAGAAATGGCCCTGCCTCCCCTTAATAGATAGCCTCTTTCTACATGGTATTAAATCTATGTTTTTAAAAAACTCTCTCCAAGGGACCCATCCTCTGCCTCCTCAAGGTCTTCTAGTCTATTGTCTAAAAGAAATAATGATTTGTTTGTGCAGTTCTGGAGTTTGTGTCCTTTTCAGCATTAAAGACTCGCGTTCCTTATTTTTCCCCCTCGCTGAGCGCCTTTGTTTGGATTACGTGGAAGACAAAGCCATTGTTCTCGCTCATTCCGCATTAATGGCTCAGTCTGGGATTAGCACAGCTTCGGGGTGGAGGAGGGACACCGCTCAGGCAGGCTGGGGTCCTCCGCCGCCTCTGGGCCCGGTTATCCAGTTATCCTAGCTTGTGTCCTCAGGGTCCACACACCCGAGTGTGGGATAGTCCTCGGGGTGCCGCGACTCACATCCATTCAGAGTAGGGGGTCATCTAAGATTCTGGGATTCAAAATAGGTGTCTTGTAAAAGAAAAATTCCTGTCCCCACCCAACCCCACGCTTCTCCCGTCTCCTTGCAGGCTGTCTGGCTCCCCCGTGATGCTCGCTGGTGCTCTTGGCTGAGGCTTGGTGGCCATCGGGGCTTTTGCATCCTGGGGACGAATCCTGAACTCACCAGAGACGGGCGGCGCAAGGTAGGTCCCTGCGGGGCCCAGCAGGGCTCGGCCCAGTGTCTGGCCTGGGGCCTGGGCACAACGGCTGTGTCTTGCTGCCAGTGTATGGGGAGCAGGAGAATAAAGCAGGGCCCACGTTCTCAGGCTGCTGAGGTCCCCATCACGTGCAAGGCACATGGTCCACGTGTTCCTGTGTGTCACTGAGCCCTCCCGGCCCTGTCACTGCGACGCTCCTGCTCCCGGGCCTTAGGTCCCCCGGGTGAGGTCTAGGAGGGGCCTGCAGCTGGAGGACTGTAAAGCTCTTCAGAAGTTCGTGTTCTTCCTTGGTAATTTAACAAATTAAAGTCTTGGAATTTAACTTTTTAACTATTAAAATGTACTACTATATATCATGAAAATGTTATTTATTGTTCATTGTAAAAAGATTTTAAAAGATAGTACCTAAGGGCAGGGTGTCATTTACTGGTAGAGCATCTGCCTAGCAAATGGAGGCTGGGTTCCATCCCGAACACCAAAGAAAGTTACAATTACAGAAATGACTTAGGGCCACGTGCCCCAGAAACAGCCTTTCAGTGTCTCTTTCCACCTTTTTTCTCATGCACACGCATGGAGTATGCACACAGCCTGTGTGTACGTGCCTGTAGGGGACCATTCCATGTGTACTATGTGGTGAAATGCTATTTTGATTCAACAGAGCACCTTTTTATGTCTGCAAGTAGAAATCTGTGTCATCATTTCTCAAGGATTCATATCACATGGACTTAATACTAACATCGTTTACGTGATGCTGACGGACATCTAAACTGTTTGACTATTTCACCCTTACAAACAGCACCACAACAAGCATTTATGCACTGCACTGTGCATAGTCACTTGATTACCCAGGTCTGGCATGACATTTCAATCCTGGGTCCTCAAGTCAGGATTAGGCAGCAGAAGAGGGAGAATGTGGCCTCCTTGTGAGACTGTGCATCTTAGATGACCAGCGGCACTACCGCTCTGGTACACACCGGCCGGATGGGGGTTTACTTGCAGAATGGGGGCCTGCAGCCAGGGCTGCCAACGCTGCGCCATCTATAACTGAGGGGTAGGGGCTGCACCTGGGATACAGCAGGGTGGAGTATGGCACCTGGGCACTGGGATTTGGGACAGTGGAGGCCGGGCTGGCCCAGCCTCTCATGTTCTTGCTGCATTGAGCCTTTGGAATCCACACAGGTACTGCAGTAACCATTAGCGGTGCATAAGTATAGGCCATGCAGCCCAGGAGATACGTGCTAGCAGCACTCACCTGGATGGCCGCTAACCAGGAGCCTCGTGGTCTCCGCCTTGGCCCAGCCTCTGACTTGAACCCAGCTCCCCTCAGCAGCAGGAGCAGTGCTGCAGGACAAGAAGCCCCGGGTGTTGGCTGGAAGTGGGAGGAGGCTCCACGCTGGACTGGGTGCTGAGATGGAAGAGCCCTATCACTGTGCCTCTGCCCAGCCTCTGCCACCCAGCAGCCCCATGGGGCCAGCAGAGGAGGATGGATCGGTCCTTGGCCCGGTTGGGAGGCTGTTGGCATGTGCTAGTGTCAGCACTAGCCGGGCAGCCATCCTTGTGTGTCATCTCAGGCCCTGAAACCAGTCGGCCTCTGTGGCTGTCAGGCCTGAGAAAGGGAGCTGGAGACAGTGAAGCCGGGGTGTCACCCCCAGCTCCCGCAGGGGCCGCATCTGAGACGAGCCCCAGGAGGCGCTCTTCACAGAGGCAGCTTTCCTTCCATGTGCCGGCAAGCGTGAGTGTGGCAGGAGTGAGCGCCTGTATTCGGGGTCTCGGTTCCTGCTGCTGATGCAGGCTGGCACATGACTCTCGTTATCCGATCCAGCGTGGATTAGGCTGGGGGCCCTGCAGAGGCTTCGCAGCTATACCTGATAGCATTCGCCTTATGTGGGTGACAGTCTCTGAGTGCCCCTGTCTGGTGTCCCCAGTGGGGATCATATATGCCTTCCCTGCCACTTGCTCGCCTGAAGAGCTGTGTCCTGCCCCCCACACTCGCACCAGCACCCTTCGGGCTTGGTCCTGAGAGGAAAAGCAGGTGCCGTGGCCCACTGCAGCTCTGGTGATCAGTTAAGCAGCCACCAGTCCCCTAGCCCCATGTGCCCTGCCACAAACCGGCCAGCTCAGGAGCCAAGCGTGATGCACTTGCTGCTGTGTGTCTCAGAAGTTTGACAGAAATCATCCAGGTAGCCAAGAAGGTCCCAGAAGGAATTAGCAGAGTGAAATCTGATCCCTGCACTGCAGGGGTGTTAGCGGAGGACTCAGCTTATGCAGAGGTAGAGCCAGAGCCAAGAACAGCAGAAGGCTGGAAGGCAGTGGCGGGAGGGGAGGTCCCATACTGGACAGAGCCCCCCCCCTCTGTCTTTGGGCCCGTGGGTCCTTCAGTACTGCCCAGCAAGGCCCTCTGCCGCTTGCCCTCTGCAGACGACCTCTGAGGACATGACACTGGGTCTCCTGAGCCAGTGGGAATTGGAACTGCTCTTGCGCTGTGCCCCGGGCGTTCGCACTCACCCAGCTCACTTCCCTGCCCCAGTGCCACGGGCTGGCATCCCTCTCCGACCCCCTCTGTCCTCGCCCGCCTTCCCTCCTTGCCTGCTCTCTCCCAGTGCTGCACCGAAGCTGTGTTGCTCCTGCTGCTGCTGCTGCTGCACGCCCATCTCCGCTTGCCCTCCGGCACCCACCTGGAGGATGGGCCCTGCAGACTTTTAGTGCCGCTCTGGCCGCCCTGTGTACTGACCACTCCCCTGTCCTTCGGCAGTCGCTGCCTGTCTTAGGCCCCCTCAGCAATGCCCACAGCTCCCTCCTTCACTGCCACCCAGGACCTCAGGACCAGCAGTGCCACGTCCTCGATGCCTAGTGCACTGGCTGGACATACCCTGGCTCCTGTGACTTCTGGCCCACTCTGTGCGGTGTTCTTTTCATCTGCACATGGAACAAGCAGAGTCAATGATGGCACATTAGAAATCAAATCCCAAGGCTCTTCCTTGGGCGGCCAAGACCAGGGGCACTGCCAAGCCTGGGGCAGGTCTGTGGCTGCCTGGAGCCCAGGTGCGGGGCTTCCCAGATGCAGTCTCACGGGGTGACGTCCCCTCCGCTTCCGCTCCAGCACTAGCTCTCGGCCTGCTTTGATCACGGTGCCTTCCTG
>PVIR01003621.1:0-72787 GCA_004026965.1 Petromus typicus
TATAATTTTTAATTTTAAGTGAAAAAACTTTCACTTAATTTTACCAATTCTGACTTCTTAAATGAAAAATTTCCAAGATGCTAGAAAAGCAATACTCTGCTTGTCATTTTGGTTTGTGTTGTTGTTGTTGTTTAGTTTTTGAGACAGGAACTTGCTCTGTAGTTCAGGCTGGTTCTGAACTCAGCCTTGACTTCAGCAGTTCTCCTGCCTCTGCCTCCCAAATGCTGAGATTATAGGCATGAGCCACCACGCCCAGTGCTGTGGTATGTGGTACTGATTGCCAGTGGGTGTGAGTCACCACACTTGCATTGTTGTATGTGGTTACCAGGGATTGAACCCAGGACCTTGCACTTGGAAGGTAGGCACTGGAACCACTGAGCTAAATCCCTGGCCTTGCTTGTCATTTTTAATTCCAAGTGAATTAGTGATTTTAATGATAGAGTTTTGAGGTCTTTGGAGGGCTGTTGGTTGGTACAGTCTGAGGGATCCATTATTCTGGAAGATTAGGGTATCAATGGGACTTCAGAAGTGACTTCAATTAGACACATAATTAGATCTACCTGTGGTTGTGAAAGAAGCTAGCACCTTCAACTTGAAGACTTTCTGTGATTGGTGACTTTGGTATTTCTGTAAAATACGCACTTTACCATTCATACTCAGTTGAAAATTCCTGTCATTAAATCAGGGTTTCTGTGCTCATGTAGCTGTGCACTTGGGTTTCTGGGATATTGTCATCTCATTTAGATTGACTGTAGAGATCTAGTGTGCCCAGGGTAGGTGTCAGAAATAACTAGTGGTTTTTTTTTTTTTTTTTAAATGTTCTTTTCTTTGGAAAATTTCTTAGAATTGTTTTCTTTGGTGGATTTTTTCAGGTACTTAGGAAATTTCGAGCACATGAGACCAACCTGCTCATTGCAACAAGTATTGTAGAAGAAGGTGTTGATATACCAAAATGCAACTTGGTGGTTCGTTTTGATTTACCTACAGAATATCGATCCTATGTTCAATCTAAAGGAAGAGCAAGGGCACCAATCTCTAATTACATAATGTTAGCAGATACAGACAAAATAAAAAGTTTTGAAGAAGACCTTAAAACCTACAAAGCTATTGAAAAGGTAAGATCAAAAGTTAACTTGGTAGTCTTTATTAGTCTTTGTGTATATAGAGGTGTGATTGAAAAATACAGTGAGTGTTTAAAAACATCACAACAGAAGACGCCTTACCATTGACCATCTCAAAATACTCCTCCCTCACTTTGAACACACCCTGGCCTTGCTACTTTCTAGAGCAGTTCTAGAAGAGTGTCTTCAGTTGCATTTTTGTGGCTGCTTCTGTCCTCTGAAATGATTTAAAATAAATTCTTGCCTTTCGTGGTTATTTTGACTTTGAGAAAGAAGTAGAAGTTGGATGGTGCCAGATTCAGTGACCAAGGTAGCTAATACTAATGTTTTTGTGAGCCTGTCTTTCCATTGGATGGCTGTTTTCTGCATCATTCTCGGTATTTTTCGTCATACCTCATAAAAGATACTTACAAAAGAAGACTCTTAGAACTGCTTCAGAAAATGGGAAGAATGAGGAGATAACTGTTTTTGAAGTAAGAGAGGGTATTTTGAGGGGAATTAATGATGACAACTTTTACTGTAATAAATTTTTAAAAGTATAAACATTTACTATATTGTTCGTTCATCCTTTATTGATAAAAACAATTTTATCCATAGAGAAGTGCCTTGACAGAGTTGTGAAGTGTGTGTGTGTGTGTATGTGTGTTGTTAGGAAGTTGAAACTGATTACCAAGACCTGGCTCCTTTTTACAAGTGATTAGAAAGTCCCAATAAACTAGCTATGAAAATGGCCATACGACTGACTCCCTGGGAATGGATGCATGTCCAGGAATTGAGTTGTGGAGAGAGAGACAAAATGTCATGGTAGCCTTGCTCATGAATGACTGACAGTCATATGTGTGTGTATGAAGTGCAGTAAAAGATCTATGCTGTCTGATCTGTGTTTCCATATGTTAGATCTGGGCAGCATGTGATGGGACAAGTTTTTGTAGCATGTAACTTTGGAGTTTTGATAAATGTTTTACAAAAATTGTTATATCATGCCAAAAGAGCTTTTTCTGTAAGTGCAGAGGCAAACAATTAATATGGCGAAGAAGATACTTGTTCTGATCCTCAGTTCTGTTTTAAAATGTTCAGATCTTGAGAAACAAATGTTCCAAGTCAGTTGATACTGGTGAGCCTGATGTTGATTCTGTCGTGGATGATGATGATGTCTTTCCACCATATGTGTTGAGGCCTGATGATGGAGGTCCCCGAGTCACAATCAACACGGCAATTGGACACATCAATAGGTATGCTGTCATGCCATTTCTTTGGAGATGTAACTGACCTATACATAGTATGTTGCTCAAATTTTAGTCAGCAGCTGTTGCTTTTATGACTTAGAGTATTTTGGTGAAAAAAGAAAAAAAAATTGTGGTATTTTTTTTTCCCATGCAAAAGCAAGATTATGTTGTAATAAATGTTTTGGACTCATCGGCAAGGCTAATACAGTGACATACTTCTTTTAATTGGATTTAATTCAACTTACTAATGTTTTTTATTTTTTTACTGAAGTTTAAAATTTGTTGTTTTGTACCATAAATGTTGGATTATGTTGAATTTTTCATTAGCAGTAAAGTGAGATTATTATAAATTACTTTGGACTTTGAATATGTCTCAGTTTACTTTTCTGACCTAGGTACATTTCTAATAAATAAAAACAGATACAGAACTAAGAGGGCTGAGAATTTAGCTCAGTGGTTCTGGTGCCTGTCTTGCAAGCGCAAGGGCCCAGGTTTGATTCCCTGGTAACCACATAAAAATACTGGTCGTGGAGACTCCACTACCAGCAGCAGTCAGTACCACATACCACAGTCCTGGGTATGGTGGCTCACGCCTGTAATCCCAGGACTCGGGAGGCAGAGGCAGGAGGATTGCTGTGATGTGGGTTTGAGGCTGAGCTCAGGGCCTGCCTGAACTACAGAGTGAGACCCTGTCTCAAAAAGAAAGAAAGGAAGAAAGAAAAGAAACAAACAAAAAAAGAACTAAAAAAAGCAGGTACATACCTGGATTATGAGTCAAGATAAATTTCATTCACATGCAAAATAAAGGAACAAGTATGAGATTTTTTTTTTTTGCCTTTTATTTAAAAAAAAATTTCAGAAATTAAAATGTTGCCAGCATGCTGCTAAGAACACTCATACAACCCATCCAGAGGGCCATAAGAAGGCCCTCTGTGACCAAAGCATCTAGTCTAGGATTGTGCACTGTGCCCTGCTGCCTCATTCTCAGTCTCCTGCAGTCTTTGCCTTGAATGGCCTTGAAACTTGGAGATGGTTTTGTAGTATGCCTCTCACTTGAGGATTCTGTGATACTTTCTCCTGATTCAACTCAGAGTGTATATCGTGGCCAGTGTGCCGCTGAGGTGCTATGCCCATCTTGGCCTGACTCGTGCTGCTTTGCGTCCTTGCTGGTGGTGGGAATGTTGATCTCTTACTAAGATCTGCCAGTTATATATGTTGTAATGTTACCTTTTATTCACTCTTTTATAATTAGTAAATATTTCTTGGGAAGATACTTTGAGACTACATATAACTCACTCTTTTTCCCGGGTAGATTCTTTAGTATAATATCCATTGGTATCTTTTTCTAGAATTGATCATTATGATGGCTACTAAATGGTGACTGTTTTCTAATTCCACTGTTCTCTGTTAGTTGACATTGTATTATTAAGGAAAAGTTTTTTCTGCTCCATTTATTTATTACTGTTTTTATTTTTTATCTCTGAATTTATAGATCCTGTTCTATTTATTTGGTTATAATGTTACTATCATTTATTACTTATTTAAAATTGTATCCTATTTGGCCAGTGGAAATCCTTTCAGGCTAGCTCTTCTGTCTCTTAAGCAGGAAACTATGATCTTTGAAGTCTTCATTATGTTGTGGCAAAAGACATTTTGGACTCAACTGGAATATACTTCTTACCCCAGCCTTGACATTGGCAGTTTTTCCAGGAGAGAATTAAGTTATGAGCAGAAACCAAAATTTGGAAGAAAATTTATGTATTTGTTAAATTATACGTCTATACTTACATTTGCATACACATATCTGTCTGTAGTTATTTCTGCATCTGATTCTCTGTGTTTCGGTACCACCATGTTAGTGTAACATTAAGAGGTTCATTGGAGATATTCTCTTTTTTTAATTTCTTTTCTCCAATAATGAAGTTCTCTGTTCATTGTTGTTAGAATGAGCACTGCTTGCTCCATCTGCCTGTATGTAGCTGGTCTCCCTGCTTTGCAGAGCTCCCTGGTTGCCATGCTGCCTCTCACTGGGCTACTGCCTGTTCCAGCTCCATCTTCACCAGGCCTGGCTCTGCTTGGGCTAGCTTTCTGTTGAGCACCATCACTCTTGTTCTGATGCCCTTTTTGTGTCAACATAGGATGTCCTTCTGCCCTCTTTTGATGCTCTGCCTTACACACATCCTGAAGGTTGTGGCAAATATGAGGTTGTTAAGGAATAAACTCTGCAATATTTTCTTTTCATGAATTCGTAACAGTACTTTGTGCACTATGCAATATGGTAACACTAGACGCACAACTTTTTAAATTCAACAGTCAATGTAAGTTAAATTAAAAGTTTATTTTTAGTTGGACCTAGGAACTTCAAGTGTTTGATTCCGTCTTCCTGAAGTATGTACTTCATATGTAAGTAAATATCAGTCTAATGGAGGGGAAGAGAACATAAAAAAAGCGTCAGGCTGTGAATATTAGTACAGATTGTTCTGTCTTTTCCTCATGTGTAGATTCAATTTCAGATTTTTTGTTTCTTTACAGATACTGTGCCAGGTTACCAAGCGATCCATTTACTCATCTAGCTCCAAAGTGTAGAACCCGAGAGTTGCCTGATGGTACATTTTATTCAACTCTTTATCTGCCAATTAATTCACCTCTTCGAGCCTCTATCATTGTAAGTTTAGAAAAAGAAATGATTATACCTTTTAAAGTATGTCACTAGTGGGTTTTATTTCTAGTTTCTCTTACACATACAAGTTATAAATTTGATTTTAAAATCTATTTTTAAAACAATTTAAATCTTTTGTAGTATACATGTTCAAATTTTAAATAGACTGTATAACTTAGACTCCTAGAATTGGACTAAATGACTTCTGGGTTTTCTGTATTAATATGAACATTTTTGGTAGAACAAATTGAGCTGTGATTTTAATGCTTAACAGTGCATTAAATGTTGTTGAGCTACTCTAGTTATGCTATCACCTTTTCAGAAATCTTCCTTATAAGCATGGGGTGTAGCTCAGTGGTATAGGTCTTATCTAGCATGTATGGAGCCTTTGGTCCAATCTCTAGTACTACAAAAAGTTTAAAAGACAAAATAAAAAGTAAGAATTTCCTTTTGTACAATTTTAGTTCTTTCCTTGATCTTAACACTGACTTGAAAATATTCTATGGCTAATTCTGTTGCACATGGAAAGCAGGTTGGTACGTACTGTTAATCTTCATTATACTTACAGTCTGAGATACCTTTTTGGTACATCTTTATAGATTAGAATCAGATATAGATAGCATCAGAATTAGATGCTTTAAAATCTCACTAAAATTTAAATTTATCAGAATTATAAAGTAGTAGTCATAACTTTACAGGGCAGTGTTTTTAAAGATAGATATTTTGAATATAGGGATTAGGAATTTTAATAATGAACTGACATTTAACAAACACCTTTGGGTAAAGTGAGCTTTAAAGATATTAGGACGTAGGTTACATGGGTATCTCATGTGTCAGTGATGGTGTAGCAGTGGACAGGCATTGGAAAAGTTGTTTTGTTATTTTTCAGGGCCCACCAATGAGCTGTGTACGATTGGCTGAAAGAGTTGTAGCTCTTATTTGCTGTGAAAAACTGCACAAAATTGGTAAGTAAATGTGCTTGAAAAAGATAGATAAGAAAATCAGGTAAAGAAAATCATATCAAGGACTTTGTAGGTGTCTGAGAAGTTTGTAGGGCTATGAACTTCTCTTGGTGTGCTTGCTGAGTGCAAAGGTAAATATTACTAGACTCAAAGACTATACTCTTCACAGGGTAAGTGCAAACAACTGCTGTCCATTTGCCTTCTTTAACAGCTCTTTATAAATACTGTCTATAAAGGTTTTGGGGTCAGGAATGGTGGCACACACCTATAATTCTAGCACTTAGGAGGCCGAGGTGGGAGGACCACTGAATTCCACTGCAGCCTGGGCTACATAGTGAGGTTAATGTCAGGCTAGACTACATAGTGAACCCCTCCCAAGAAAAAAAGAGGAAAGGAATACAGTATTTGATATAGTGAAAAAAAAAATGTCATCCTAACGTAAATACTATTGTTACAATTGTGTGGACCATAAATGAGTGAACAAACAGATAAACTATAGTAACTTCTGGTAACCATAGGATCATGCATCCTAATCATTGATTTGTGTTTATTAGTCTCAGTACTTAAAAAAGTTGTGTCTCTCTTTTTTTTTAATCGGGAGCATTTGCTCCATGGACTTTTCATTTGGAAGTATCGTATGCCAGGGTCTGTTGGGTGTTTTTATTTTGAATCTTAGAACAAGTTTTACCATCCCGCTCCCTGGACTCTGCCCAAAGTTGTGTGTCTGGTTATTGTTACTTCACTAGTTTTCCATTATTTTTCTACTTGTTTCATAAAGTAGTGCTGTTCTAGGTAATTTACCTACAGATTGAGTTATTTGCATTCATTCCTTTTCTAAATATCTTAGGTGAACTGGATGAACATTTGATGCCAGTTGGGAAAGAGACTGTTAAATATGAAGAAGAGCTTGATCTACACGATGAAGAAGAGACCAGTGTTCCAGGGAGGCCTGGTTCCACAAAACGAAGGCAGTGCTACCCAAAAGCAGTTAGTATTCATTAGAAGTGAATTAAAATCTAGTCGTCTTTTTATTTCCTGCTGCATCAAATTTAAACCTCCTTTGTGTGGTTGTTTCCTTGTAATGAGACCCACTCTGTGGATTTCAGTGCATTTCCCTAGTTCCCAGCTACTCTCACATTAGCCCCTTGCATTTTAGATGGTTGTTATTTTTTATGTTATTTTTTAATCACAAAAGATTTCTTGGACTAATTGATCGGATTCCACACAGAATGAGTTTATGTCATTGAAGAAGACATTCTTTGTTTGATTCAATTTAGTGGTGTGATCCTTGCCTTACTCCTCTTTGGTACTGAAACCAGAGGGAGGCAAGTGAAAGTGCTCCTGCAAGGTGATGGTGCCTGGGAAGGCAGAAGAGCAGATGTCAGCCACCAATGTGGCTGAGGATCACTAAGAAGCAGGAGAGGTTATTTCAGGGGAGCCCAGCAGGGTTCCCACTCTGAAACATTCTGAAACTGACTCCTAGTTATACCTTCCTTGACTGAAGTATAAATATTTACTAGTGCAGTATTTTTGTCTCAAAAGAATCCCAAACAAAAACATAATTTTGCTGTTACTTTCGTCTTAGCCTGAAATATGTGGTTCTTTTGTTTTTGCAGTTGTTACTGAGTTTTTACATTTAAAAAATTGTCATTTAGCCAAACATTTTCAAGAGTCAAAATCATACTAGTTTTTCAAACATCATGACTGTTTCCTACTTGTTTCCCTATACCCAGTTTTTCAATTGGACGAGTTTCATATGATAAATGTCACTAATAGTAAATGTTCTGAGAGGTATCATAATACATCGCACTCATTTAATTAATAGGCACATTCTGTAGTATCTTTGGTCTCTTAGCCAACATTTCTGTATCTTTTAACTATAGATGCAGTGATTTGTAATTGAAGCTCAGAAACTGAAAGATCCTAATCTGTAAGGCCGTGTTAATATTGAAGGCTTAGAAACAATCTGAGATAATTTAATTGTGGTTCAGTCATGTAATGAGATAGCCATGAAATATGATGGTATTGATTCAATGAGAGGTATTTCATTGTATTAATTGGGAATGAAAATCAGATTATTTTGCATGTGTGCACATACCAGTCTATTATATGATTCCTTTTTTATTTAAAAATATGAAAATGTTATATTTATTAGCATTTTATACGTAGAAAAAAGATTAAATAATGTAATAGAATGTTAAAGGTTACCTTTGGTGATAGAATTGTGTATGATTTTTTAAAATTTGTGTGCCTTTATTTTGTAGTAGGCTACAGTAAATAAATACTGTGAAAGCTCAAGAAAGAAGAGTTTTCTAGTGAAAATAAATATATGATAGATCAAATAAATAGTATTTTTAAAAAGACCCTGGCATGTTCATTTGTCTTGCTATTTTGTATGTCTATATCTGTATCTATTTCAGCATATGTATAGAATAATGTGTTATATAATGTAAGCAGAGGCGGACAGCTGTGTAGCCCAGACTGAGAATGTTGACTTACCCAACAGAGCTGAATACTTGAGATGTCGTTTTCCCTGAGAAGATTTTCTTTTAGCTTTAAGAATAGCCAGGAATAAATTTCTGAAATAGAAGCCATTTGTACTTGAACATGATGCTTAATTTTTCTTTCCAACTCTAGATACCAGAGTGTCTAAGAGACAGTTATCCCAAGCCCAATCAGCCCTGTTACCTGTATGTGATAGGAATGGTCTTAACTACTCCATTGCCTGATGAGCTCAACTTTAGAAGGCGGAAGCTCTACCCCCCAGAAGATACCACAAGATGCTTTGGGATACTGACAGCCAAGCCCATACCTCAGGTAGTCCCTTCCTGATGACTGTTAATGTTGAAGATATCATGGTTTCAGTTTTATATTTTAAGGAAAAGATAGAAATCTAGCAGTAAGTGCCTTTGTTGCCTCACAGTGTTTAATATTTAAATTTTGAGTGTCTCTTCTACTCTCTTGGTAGAAAAAATCATTCACTTCTGAAGTTAATTTTAATGGAATAAAATACCTATTGATGTTAAAGGTTGTTTTTCTCTTTGCTAAGATTCCGCACTTTCCTGTATACACACGCTCTGGAGAAGTTACCATATCCATTGAGTTGAAGAAATCAGGCTTCACATTATCTCTGCAAATGCTGGAGTTGATCACAAGGCTTCACCAGTATATATTCTCACATATTCTTCGGCTTGAAAAACCTGCACTAGAATTTAAACCTACAGATGCTGATTCAGCATACTGTGTTCTACCTCTTAATGTTGGTAAGAAGAACCCAGACTTTAAGGAACTTTTATAGTAACTAAAAAAATGAAAAGTTTTACTTGATAATTAGCTTACTATAAATGGAAGCAACTCCAAATTAAGTACTTTGCGTTAGTGTATAACTTGAGTAAGAATCTTATCTTTATTACATTTTAACCACCTAAAGAGTCTTTTTCTTTCCTAAGTTAATGACTCCAGCACTTTGGACATTGACTTTAAATTTATGGAAGATATTGAGAAATCTGAAGCTCGTATAGGCATTCCCAGTACAAAGTATTCAAAGGAAACACCATTTGTTTTTAAATTAGAAGATTACCAAGATGCTGTCATCATTCCAAGGTAGGTATCTAAATAAGGAAAGTTATGGTGATGCTTTGTTTCAGAAGGTACATATTCCCACGGGGTGTATGTGAACTGCAGCTATAGCATTTACAGGGGCTACGGGGTTCTTTCATAGTGGTCATGTAACCTAAAGCTCTGCAGGTCAAGGGTTTTTATTTTGTGAAGTCCAAATAATCTATTGATAGTTTTTACTTAAAATCTTCATTGATGAGTAGGTATTTGAAGATGCCATTTAAAATTCTCAGAAGTAAAATTCTCCAAACTATCAGAGTATAAATTGTTAGAATAAGCATAGTAAAGTTAGGGAGAATAGAAAGTTTTTACTTGATAAAAATTTATAGTTCTCACTGTCTCAAGTACACTTGAAATATGTCTTTTGGAGTTATAATTTTCATTAATGTTATTGGCTGTTGCTTTTTGAATTCTCACTCAGAATTTTTGTCTCCATATTAAAACAAGTGTGTTTTTTAAATTTACACAAGGGTGTAAACAAAAAAAGCAACTGATTGTTTTTCTTTTTTTTAGATACCGTAATTTTGATCAGCCTCATCGATTTTATGTAGCTGATGTGTACACGGATCTTACCCCACTCAGTAAATTTCCTTCCCCTGAGTATGAAACTTTTGCAGAATATTATAAAACAAAGTACAACCTTGACCTGACCAATCTTAACCAGCCACTGCTAGATGTGGACCATACATCTTCCAGGTAAGAGCTTCAGAAGTAGCACTAGATCCCACTCGAGACTTCCTTCCTGTGGGTTGCAGTGGCATGCAGGGGTCACTGTGAACCTGCCCACTCCTGGACTCAGCACTCAAAGGACTCTTTGCACAAAGATTTATCCAGAGGCTTGTTTACAAATCTACAGTTTAAGGGGCCAGGGCTTTAGCTCAAGTGGTATCGCACCTATGTTGAAAGAACAAGGGCCCAAGTTCAATCCCTGGCATTGCAAAAAAAAAAAAAAAACCAGCAACAAATCTGCAGTTTAAATTAGCTCTTTAGGTGATTCACAGGCACATGGAAGTTGGAAGACCACAGTAAGAATGTATTTTTGTCTGTTTGGTAAATTGTTTTGAAATTTTTATAGACTTAATCTTTTGACACCTCGACATTTGAATCAGAAGGGGAAAGCGCTCCCTCTAAGCAGTGCTGAAAAGAGGAAAGCCAAGTGGGAAAGTCTGCAGAATAAACAGGTAATGAGTCGTTACTAGCATCACTTAGTATTTTTAAAGGTGTTTCAGTTTTTTATTATTAAGTTTGCTGAGTGAAGTGTGAATATTTTAGGAAGTCATCCAACTCTTATATTTTGTTTTATTTTAATCAATATTATTTATTGAGTTTTATTTGAATGCCCCCTTTAGTAAGTCTAAGGGTTTTGCTTTTGTCCTTAGTTCATTGATATAATTATATCTTGGAATCACTCTTGTAAATCTTAGCCTAAATGCCATTTGGACTTAAAAGACTATTTAAAATTTTTTTTCTTTTTAGTCATACAGACTGAGTCAGGGAGCACTGAGCTACATTGACAGATCTTTTAAAATACTTCTTCTTCTTCATCTTCATCTTCGTCATTGTCGTCTTCTTTCTTCTCCTTCTTCTCCTCCTTCTCCTTCTCCTTCTTCTTTCTTCTTTCTCCTCCTCCTCCCCTTCCCCTCTTCCTCTTCCTCTTCTTCCTCCTCTTCCTCCCTCTCCCGCCCCTCCTCCTCCTCTTCTTCCTTCTTCTTCTTTGTAATAATTTTGAGATTAGCTCTCAGATCTTGTCCAGGTTGGTTTCAAACTTGGCAGTGCTTCTACCTCAGCCTTCTAAGTACATGGAATTATAGACATATGCAACCATTCCTGGCTTAAAAAATATTTTTTGAAAATTAGATTTTACTAGCATTTATGACTTGCATTTTTATCCAGCAGTGAAATTTGTCTTTAATTTTCATTTTTTATTCTCTGTGTGTGCACTTTTTATTTACCTACCTTTTCCTCACTCATAGATACTGGTTCCAGAACTCTGTGCCATCCATCCAATTCCAGCATCACTGTGGAGAAAAGCAGTTTGTCTCCCCAGCATACTTTATCGTCTTCACTGCCTGTTGACTGCAGAGGAGCTGAGAGCCCAGACAGCCAGTGACGCTGGTGTGGGAGTCAGGTCACTTCCTGCAGATTTTAGGTAAGCCTGTGCTTTTGAGCAGAGGGAACATGTGTCATGAGATCCCATTTTTAATAGAACAGAATTAAGTTAAAATCATAATTTGATATAAAGATATTTCTTCAAAGATTAAGAAAACATGAGTATCTGATACATGGACAAAAATTTATTGTTTGACTTCTAAGTGAAAATCTGCTCATACAGTCTTGGAGCCTTGTGTTCTTTTTTTTTTTTTTTTTTTTTTTGAGACAGGGTCTCGCTTTGTAGTTCAGGCTGGCCCTGAGCTCAGCCTCCAACTCACATCATAGCAATCCTCCTGCCTCTGCCTCCCGAGTGCTGGGATTACAGGCGTGAGCTACCATGCCCAGCACTGTGGTATGTGGTACTGACTGCTGCTACAAGTGAGTCTCCACGCCCAGTATGGTATGTGGTTACCGGGGATCAAACCCGGGCCCTTGCGCTTGTAAGACAGGCGCCAGAACCACTGAGCTAACTCCCCAGCCCTGGAGCCTTGTGTTCTTGTGAAGTTACAGAGAAGGTGCACACCTAGCCCTCCAGTTACCAGTTATTTTCCAGTGGCGATGTTGAAGTGAGAGTAGCAACAGTTAGGACTGCTTCTTGCTTTAAAAAACTAAATATATATTAATAAGCAGTTGCTTGCCTCAGTGTATTCTTTGTCCTCATTGTTTTTTCTTACTAATAAAGTCTCTGTATTCCAAAGAAATTTTTGGTTTAATCACTCAGATTAATTTTGATTATCCAGATGATTCTAGGGAGTGAACCAATTTTATGATGTTGATAGTCACAGCTGTATTTATTAAATGCTTATTACAGACCCTACCAGAAGTGCCATAGCTCGCATTATCTCATGTGTCTTAGAAGGGTTCTTAGGGTGGATCCTCAGCCATAGTTTCCAGGAGCAAAAGCTTAGGCACAGAAGCTATGTCAGTTGGCCAAAGTTGCTTTCCTGGTTATTCAGGCTTAGGGTTCTACCTTTGACCTGTGTGGATCCAGACCCCAAAGGCTGTCTCTAGGCTCCCTGATCGTCTCAGTCACTATGCTATGCTGTCAGGCAGGAATTAACACCTCCCCATAGACTTGACTCTCCACTGATACATCCATAAATGTCTATCAGGCAGCTTGTACCACCCAATGGGCCTGTCCCATGCCACCCAGTGGGGAGTAGATGGTGTGTATCACCAGTGGTTTAGAACCTCCTGGGAGCAAGACAGGAGAATTATAGCCCTGTCATGAATGTGTTAGAGCAGTAGAGTAAACTAGGTATGGCTTGGAAGCCTGTTTCTCTTCTAACGTAGTATATTTTTATAGCATTCTTTACATACTATAAAAATTCAGGTTGCTGTGGCTCTCTGAGCCTACTTCTTTTAAAGGATTTGATGAAGTCTATAAAAATGTCTTTGCAGATATCCCAATTTAGACTTTGGATGGAAAAAATCTATTGACAGCAAATCTTTCATCTCAATTTCTAACTCCTCTTTGGCTGAAAATGATAATTACTGTAAGCACAGCACAATTGTAGTCCCTGAAAATGCTGCACATCAAGGTGCTAATAGAACCTCCTTAGAAAATCATGACCAAATGTCTGTGAACTGCAGAACGTTACTCAGCGAGTCGTCTGGTAAGCTCCAAATTGAAGTTTCAACAGATCTTACAGCAATTAATGGTCTTTCTTACAATAAAAATCTTGCCACTGGCAGTTACGATTTAGCTAACAGAGACTTTTGCCAAGGAAGTCAGCTGAATTACTACAAGCAGGAAATACCTGTACAACCAACTACCTCATATCCCATTCAGAATTTATACAGTTGTGAGAACCAGCCCAAGCCCAGTGATGAATGTACTCTACTGAGTAATAAATACCTTGATGGAAATGCTAACAAATCTACCTCAGAGGGAAGCCCTGTGATGGCTGCCATGTCCGGTACGACAGATGCTGTTCAAGTGCTCAAGGACAGGGTGAATTCTGAGCAAGGCCCGTCTCTTGGATACTCCTCAAGGACTCTTGGCCCCAATCCCGGACTGATTCTTCAGGCTTTGACTTTGTCCAACGCTAGTGATGGGTTTAACCTGGAGCGGCTTGAAATGCTTGGTGACTCCTTTTTAAAGCATGCCATCACCACGTATCTGTTTTGCACTTACCCCGATGCTCATGAGGGGCGCCTTTCATATATGAGAAGCAAAAAGGTAAGCTGTGATCTCTCATTCTGAGCAGGTAGATCTTCACTCTGTCTGAGAGTGGCTTGAAGTGTTGGGAAACCTCAGAGGATTGTTCCACCAGAAGTTCTGCCAGGGCCAGCTAAAGCTGGTGGAGATCTGGCCAGCAGGTAGCATGGGTGCTTTACACACTGTTGCTGACACACTCTGGTTTGGAACGCCTCTACAGAGTTCTAGGAAGTACACAGGGGAAAAGTACAGGCTTCCCAGAACTCAGTAGATGCCAGTATGCAGAGTGTTGTTAACTGCTTACTAGGCCTGGGAAGGGTATGTGCTTCAACTTAATGTAGAAGAAAGGAGTTAGAGTAGCATTAATGAATGATGATGAAAGAAGTGTCACAGGAGACATGGGCTTCTGTGGGAGTGACTTAGAATGCTCACAGAGTAGCTGAGAAGGAAGGACTTACCGTGAGTCAGGAAAGGTGTTCCTGCAAAAGATAGGTGCACAATACAGAGCCACAGTGAGAGACAAGCAGTAGAGCAAGTTCACTTGCTCAGCGGATGAACTTGGGCACTGCTGGAAGATGAACTTGAAATGGCCAGCGCAGGGGCAGGATGCTTGCCAGTGCAGCCTGCCGTGGCAGCCTTGGGCTGAATCTATGGGAGGGGAGCAGGGTGGAAGAAGAAGAGGAAGAGGGGATGTCACTGTACGAAGGGATTTTGTTGATCAAGTGATAGTTTGAAATAGCTTACCTTGTAGAAAAATGTAATTTTGGTGAAAAACAAAAAATCAAAAGCAGGAGAAAATAGGATAGACTTAGAGTTCTGGTAGTAAGAAAGGGGTCAGTTGATTAATAATTTCAGAAATAATAAATTTAACTCAAATGGCTTATTCTCCACACTCAGCTGTAGTTATTTATGTCCTGCCTGTAATTTAGAGGATTGTATACTTCTGTTACCCCATTTTATAGATGGGGCAGTGAGACTGGAGAAGCTCACTTGGCTCCAGGCCACATAGCATGTAAGGGGCAGAACTGCAGTGGAGCCCCGTCCAGGTTTGGAGACCTGTCTGGCTTTGGAGACCTTGTCTTTCAGCGTCAAATTATGCTGCTTCTGTTATTATCAAACGTGAGGTGGGACACAGTATTTTAAAAATGTTACCTTGGGCCGAGTATTTAGCTTAGTGGTTCTGGTGTCTACCTGGCAAGCACAAGGTCCTGAGTTCGGTCCCGGAAACCCCTTACCACAGTGCTGGACGTGGTAGTTCATGCCTATGAACAGTCAGTTCCACACACCACAGTGCTGGTTGTGGTGGCTCATGGCTGTAATCCCAACACTCAGGAGGCAAAGGCTTGAGGGTTGCTGTGAGTTGGAGGCTGGCCTGGGCTATACAGTGAGCAGGGCCAGCCTGAACTACAAAACCAAGACCCTGTCTCAAAAAAAAAAAATATATTAACTTGCATAATCCTGTCCATAAGCCTCTGAGAGGCAGCTGCATGTCCCTGTGCTGCAGATGAGGAAACTGATCCCTACAGAGCACGATTAGCTATGTGAGGTTATACCACTGGTCCAGGATAGTGTGGATGAGACCAGAGACCACTCTGTTGCCCCCTCTCTTGTGCTGCTTCTTCTGGATGTTTGAGGTAGCCTGGTGATGCCCAGATAATAGCTGGAGAACCTGGGAAGCTGGGCACAGAAGCAGCGATGGGTAGGTGGAGAGGGGGAGCTGTGGGAGGTCGGCTAAGATTGGGGACCTTACGAACTATGCAGTGAGAATGTTCTGATAATTGAAGATTTAGGACTCAGGTGTATTTTGGAAAATAATATTTGTAAGAGTGATAGTTGAAACACTGAGGACAAACGCAATTTCCAAGGTGTGGTTGCAGGAGGAAAATATAAAGGACTGAGAGTGAATGTGAAGTAAGAAACAGTACACTTTATGAAAGAGGTTGTAAAAGGTGATACATTATTCATTTGCTAAAGTCCTTTGACTCCTGATTCCCATAGGAAGGATTCTGGCATCAGGCTGGTCCAGCATCATGGGTAGGTCCTAACCAGCCCCAGCCATCTGCTCATCCTTAGAGCCCACACAATCACCTCCCAGTCCCCTGTACTTACTGATGGTCCTTCTCTCAGGGAGCCTTCTTCTCTTGCCACCTGTGGCATTTTACCTGTCCTGAGTTTTGCCTCCTTTTCTCCCTTCTCTATACTGCCCACCATCACTTTGAATTGCCATCCCTTCCTTTGAGTCCTCATTGCACATCACACTTTTGTGCAGCTTTACTCTCCTAGTGTGGAAGGAAAAAAAACATTTGTTTGACTATTTGCATTTTAGACAGTGGGGAAAGTGCCCCTGTGCACAGTGGTAGTCCCTGCTGGTGTCTTGCAAGGACCACTCTTTGGTCCTTCTGACTGTCCCCTCAGGGCTGCCCTGCCAAGTGCAGCTTAGCAGTGGGCGCTTGCCAAGTAGTAGTTCAAGTACACAGAAAAGAGCTCATGAAATAGTGTCACATTTTTAGAAAATTGAAATGTGGTCTACAATAGTAGACTCTAGTCACCACATAAAAATTAGACAAAAATGTAATGTTTTGAGCAAATTAGGGAAGTGATAAAGGCAGCCCAGGTAAAACAAATAGATGAGGGCAAACAGTAAAACAGTTTCATTGAATGAATAAACAGATGTTCTTTTTTATCTTTTGCACTCTTTTAAAGTGACTGAACAAAAAGAAACAGTGTTTGAGAAAATGTTATAGTTGAAATCACATCTGTACCTTAGATTCTAAGAATATGAAATGGCTTTAGCTTTGTGCCTTGCCAGTCTCTACTTTGTAACTGTAGTTGATGGCATTCCCCACCCCATAATTCTTTGAGAATATTGTGACATACTGAATTTTCAATGTATTTTGTATTCTGATAGGTCCAATTAGCACTTTGTGTTGTATAATCGTCAAGTTGTGTCTTTAAAGCTTTGAAGTTAAACTGTTTCTTTAAGAAGTTTGCATAATTAGATGCATCAGTTTCTTGCTGATGGTCCTTCTCTCAGGGAGCCTTCTCCTCTTGCCACCGCTGCCTTTTATATTCAGAAATACTTGCATTTAGGTTTGGGAACCTAAAATTCTTTTCCTGTTGTATATAAGTAGAAAAACTGTGTGATGAACAGTCACAATCATAATGTAGGACATTTAGCTTAGAATATGTTACCATACCTTGTGGGATTCCCAGCAGTGATTATTTATCAATGTGTTTAATGAATCTTTTTCTGCTAAAGGTCAGCAACTGTAATCTCTATCGCCTTGGCAAAAAGAAGGGACTGCCCAGCCGCATGGTGGTGTCAATCTTTGATCCTCCTGTGAATTGGCTTCCTCCTGGTTATGTCGTAAATCAAGACAAAAGTAGCACTGATAAATGGGAAAAAGATGAGATGGTAAGTTTTTGTAACCGAGAGGCATTTAGTTTCTGGTGAGCTGAAGAATTTTGTTCTATGTTTTGTTCTACGGCATCTACAAATATCTACAAGAGATATTTGATATGGTAAATTAATTTCTTTAAATAAACTATCTTCTGTGAATATATAAATACTGGTAGTATAATTCTGATTGAGGACAGTTTCTGTCTTCCTTCTCCAAAGGCAGAAAACTTTGTTGTGTTTTGACTTGAAAAAAAAAAAAAAAAGGAAGAAGAAACCTTAAAGTTTCACTTTACTGTTAGGTGTTGCAGTGTACCACAGATCCTTATCTCTGTTCACTGAAGTGACTTTTCAGTGACCTATCATCTCTGAGCTGTGTCTGAAATAATTAATTTCAGTAATACTAGTTTAAGTTTTTCTCAGGACTGTTTCTCCCCGTGTGAACTGAAAAGTCTCTATCTTAAGGCTGTAGTCTTCTGGAAATCATTTAGGTCTTGCTAGTGATTTCAGAAAACTCCATATATTAGCAGCAGCTGTTTCCCTTTGTCTTGTCCTGAAGGCCACCAGAGGGCAGTTGGGCCCTCTGCACTGCAGATGCTGCTGACCAGTGAGTGGGTGGCTGGGAGAGGCTTGGGGCTCTTCCAAATTATAGACTATCTTTTGGGCTTTCAGGCAGTGTTGCTTCTCACCCACATTTATTTTACATTAATGATAGTTGGCTTGCGTTAACTATATTTTTACTTTAGGCTGACAATGATGACATCGTTTTCCCCATACATTATATTTCATAAATAGCGTACTTTTCATACCTTCTTTTATAACATGTAGATCTTAGATATGTTTTAAGTATTTGTATTTGTTTGATGAGTGCATTTTAAACTCATATACTACTTAACTTATTGCAAAAATGGACCTTACATGGAAAGGTATTAGAGAATATTTAATTTGGTTAGGTCACAAGATTATGTTGGTTATTAATTTATAAATACATGAAATCTTAGTAGAAAGTGTGTAAGTTTTGAGCTTTAGAAAAACATTGCATTTCTATGAAAAATATTCCAGTAACATTTGTCCTTTATAAACACTGTTTCATGATATATTTGACTCTAGCAGAAATATGATATTAGGGTGTCAATTTTTTAAAAAAGATAGAACATGAAGTTCTTATTTTCCTTAATGTCTCTGATGATTTGAAATTTTGAATTTTAGAATAGATTAAAAATACTGTTGAGACTTTGATTTACTGACTTGCGTGTATTGAAATGGTGCTGTGTGTTGCACTGGAAGGCTACAGTGCTTTCCTCTGCTTCTGCTCTTCCTGGACAGCTATGCCCTTCTGGCCCTCGGAAAACAGGTGTAGGTACAAAAGCATCCTCAACCTTTGCATAAGAATCCCTCCTAAGGAGAGCACTGGCTAACTCCTGTGCAACGTTGACCTGTTCCGAGAAAAAAGGTTACACACCTTTATTTTTTTCTTAAAAGGATGTACTGTTTTCAGGAGTATTTCATGAGGTGGAGCCCTCCTATTTTGCAGATAAAAGATCAGAAACCTAGAGACATTAAAGGACTTTGCCCAGGATCACACTGTTTATTCCTGATAGAAGCTAGTTCTTTGTGTTTATGTGCATTACCAATTTTTAGCTCCCAACAGCATCTTGCTGAAGAAATACAAGGATTAATTCCTTAGTCAGTCTGACTTTTTAAATTGTGACTTTTCCTCTTTTAAGGCCTAAACATTAGTTAAAACCATCTTGTATTACCTTTGAAAAATGTAGGGGTTTAACAAGAAATAGCTCCTCGAGATCTGCCACTGTAATTTCTTTTGTTGTTCTTCATTCTTCAGCAAGTTTTTTTTAATTTAAAAATTTAAAAGATGGACTGTCTCGTCTCTTGATGACATCTGTCCCATACTGTAGGCTGAGTATTTTTTCCCACATTCACTAGGCTCAGACTTGCTCGGCAGATCATTTCTTTCCTGCTTATAATAAATATGAAGCTTTGCCACACACACACACAGACACACACACAGACACACACACATACACACACACACAAAAACATGTGTTAAAAGATGTATGATATAAATGTATGGCTTGCCTTACTGCTGTTATTTCTTTTTAGATAAATGTAGTGTTTCTATCTTTTGAGTCTGGTTTAAAATGAAGTGCTTGCATTACTTAGAAAGAGGCTTGGCAGACAGTTTGAAAATGTTTTGTCAGAATACTCTGGAAAGTTGTTACACAATTGAAGCATGCCCTCCTGCCTTTTCCCCCAAGTAAAGTGGTATTTTTGTTGTTGTTCATTTTTTAAAATTGTGTAACAGAAATTTGGCATCTTCCTAGCATTGCAAAAAGTTACATCAGTACCGAAGGCCAGCCTGTTATTAAGGTTGTCATTCACAAATAAGCTTTTGCCAAAGAAATTGGAATTAGGAAAGATCTTTTGACAGAAATTGGATTGTTGTGTTTCATGTTAGTCTAAATTTTCTTCTATTTTTGTCAGTTATGCTATAATCTATTGCCCTGATTATTATAGCTCAGAGTAGAGGGGAAAAGCATAATTTCTCAAAATTCATAGCTTACTCCAGTGGTCACATTTATTTTTTAAGCAAAGCAATTTAGCTCTGTGTTGTACCAAATGTACTTTGATGTGAAGTGGAAGTAGGGAGAACTTTATTATAAAACCCTACTGAATTTTTGTGTGTGTGTGTGTGTGTGTGTGTGTGTGTGTGTTATAAGATTTTAAAAATACTTTGGTTTTGGATTATACTCTTAATTAAAAAGATAATGCTTTTTCTGCATCTGGAGCTTCATTGTATTAGTTTTAAAAACAGGTCACCATGTTTTAAAACCTCGTCAGACAAATGTAATATCCCTGTGATCAGCATGAGTACCTTCACTGTGGGTCCTGCCAGAATTAGGCTTCTTAGTTGAAGTTTCACATTGTGGACATTAACTTTAACTTTATATCCATGTTCAAAATACTTAACTTTAAGCTTCATACTGGATAAAGGTCGTTTTATAACTTAGAAAATGAACATTCAAAGAACATGTTTTACTTTGTTTATATGATTAAATAACTTATTTTATGTTAATTGAAAACAAATGGCCATGATTTTAAAGTTGCATTTTAGTATTTGTGGTTGTCATTTGAAATTATCCATAACCCTTGCTTTTATTGAGTTTCAAACCCTTTTAAAAACAGCAGCTATGTCTCCCCTCCTTCCCCATTCCCTGTTTCAGACAAAAGATTGCGTGTTGGCTAATGGCAAACTGGACGATGAATATGAGGAGGAGGAGGAGGAAGAGGAGGAGGAGGAGGAAGAGGACCTGATGTGGAGGGCTCCAAAAGAGGAAGCAGAGTATGAAGATGACTTCTTGGAGTATGATCAGGAACATATCAAGTTTATAGATAACATGTTAATGGGATCAGGAGCTTTTGTAAAGAAAATTTCTCTTTCTCCTTTTTCAACCACTGATTCTGCATATGAATGGAAAATGCCCAAAAAATCCTCTTTAGGTAATATGCCATTTTCATCAGATTTTGAGGATTTTGATTACAGCTCTTGGGATGCAATGTGCTATCTGGATCCTAGCAAAGCTGTTGAAGAGGATGACTTTGTGGTGGGGTTCTGGAATCCATCAGAAGAAAACTGTGGTGTTGACACGGGAAAACAGTCCATTTCTTACGATTTGCACACCGAGCAGTGCATTGCTGACAAAAGCATAGCGGACTGTGTGGAAGCCCTGCTGGGCTGCTATTTAACCAGCTGTGGTGAGAGGGCTGCTCAGCTTTTCCTCTGTTCACTGGGGCTGAAGGTGCTCCCGGTAATTAAAAGGACTGGTCGGGAAAAGGCCCTGGGCCCTGCTCGGGAGAATTTTAGCGGCCAACAAAAGAACCTTTCAGGGAGTTGTGCCTCTGCAGCTGCGGCCAACTCACGTTCCTCTGCGTGGAAAGACTTGGAGTACGGCTGTCTGAAGATCCCACCCAGGTGCATGTTTGACCATCCGGATGCAGATAAAACCCTGATTCACCTTATATCAGGATTTGAAAATTTTGAGAAGAAAATCAACTACAGATTTAAGAATAAGGCTTACCTTCTGCAGGCTTTTACCCATGCCTCCTACCACTACAACACTATCACTGGTAAGGAGCCCCTGGCCATCCTGCTGTCCCTGTAAAGGAGACTTTGTGTTGATTGTGTTATAGAGCCCTTGTAAGAAAGGTTTTCTGCATGTACAGTCTCCTGCTTAGTGTGCATAGTTGGGGGAGAAAGCAAAAGAAAACAGAAAGGAGTCTTTATTATCCTCCTTGAGAGTAATAGCTGTTTTGTAACTTTGACAGTTGGGGGCACGGTGATCTTGTTTACTCATGTAGTTGTCATTTTATATGCTGCGTGGTTAAGAGAAATTTGAGCCTTAGGACTTTGCAGTGTTCTCCCATCTACTCCTAACTTAATACCTTTCTGATGCCTCTCTAGTGCTGCTTTGTTTCTTGATTTTTTTTTTTTTTTTGTATACTCTGCATGTGTTTCCATACTCTTTTTTGTTCTGGACAAAAAGAATCCTCTCTCAGGGTCTTTTCTTATCTAAAGGTGGCAAGATTAAAAAAAAAATTCATAAGAAGATTTCATTGTGCTCTTGCTGACTCCACTGTATATGTGCCCTGTGATTTTTCTCTTGCTTTATTTAGTAAGCCCTTAAATCTGTGAGGGTAGAAGTGGAGTAAGCCCCTGAAACAAAAATCAGCCTGAAATTCAAATAAAGTTCATATTTTGCTTTCTATACAAAAGTACTAATTACTTAAATCCAAAATTTCAAAGCAAAGTAGTGTATGGTATGTATAAAAAAAATGCTGCAGATTAAGATGATCTGCTTAATATAAAACTGAAAAAAGCAAAACCCTCTGATTCTGGATGAAAAAGCCTGATTTCCTTTCTGGAAAAGACAGGATGGTTGTTTTCCACATATTCCCGGGAGTCAGAAGGCCCGGTTCTAGCCTGGTGCAGCCCTGGCCTCTCAACTCAGTAGTCCAAGGATCTGGGAAAGAATCCTATTTTTCCTGCTTCAGTTTCTTCGGCAGGCTAGATTCTTCCAGTCCCTGTGAGAAAATCAATAGTGTTGATTAGTGTTGAGAGTCTCACCTTTTAACAAACCCATTTGCCAAAGGCCTTTGTTAACTTCCTCAACTCTTTTTTTGTCAGTCCGTTGGGTTGTGTCAGAGATAGCATTTCTAGTTCCAGCTGAGGAGAAGGTCATCTTTTCCTGGTGTAGCACTGAAACTCAGGAGTGGTGAGGGTTGAGTGATGTCACTTGACTGCCACACTCCAAAGTGCTGATGAGGCCGCATGTGCTGATGGACGGCAGAGTACAGTGCATGGATGGTGTGGGGAGACATCCAAGTGCCAGACACTAGGACAGTGACGGCACCTGGCAAGGGGCTTTTCTTCTTAACAAACAAGAGTCTTTTGGCTACCTACAGATTTTTATGACCCCACTTTATGTTAAAGAAATTGGCTTGAAAATTTATTTACAGAGACTTAAGTATGATATGTCAAATACTTTTCTCATTGAGGAAGATATGTGAAAATGATTCTATGTAGAAAACTGTAAAATAGACCTGGGGATCAGAGTTTTATGTCAGCTTAGTATGTAGAAGATGTAGATGGTGCAAGGCTGATTCTGCTTTGCATCCCCATACAGATTGTTACCAGCGCTTAGAATTCCTGGGAGATGCGATCTTGGACTACCTCATAACCAAGCACCTTTATGAAGACCCTCGGCAGCACTCGCCGGGGGTCCTGACTGACCTGCGCTCCGCACTGGTCAACAACACCATCTTCGCATCCCTGGCTGTGAAGTATGACTACCACAAGTACTTTAAAGCTGTTTCTCCTGAGCTCTTCCATGTCATTGACGATTTTGTGCAGTTTCAGCTAGAGAAGAACGAGATGCAAGGGATGGATTCTGAGGTTAGTGCTGTTTAAAACTGCACTGAATTCAGTGTGGAAGGAAGCCATCTGAATAGGGTCAGTCATGGAGCTCTGATTTCATAGCTGACCAGCTGACAGTCAGGGCTGTGAGCGCATGTGCTGCGTGCGCACTCTGGGGAGAGCTGAGCATGACTTCGGTGTGTGGCGAGGCCTCTACACCATGGAATGTGCTGTCGCGCAGGTGAGGGGGAGGAGCCAATGGTTTTCGGTGCTCTGGGTCCCAGCCCCTCATTAGGCCTTTGAGTTCAAACATGTCAAGTGGTGCCTCTCCTCCCTGCCCCAGAATAGCCTTAGTCGAAGTTGATGTAGCTTTTTTCTTTCTTTTTAAAATGGATAGTATCTCCTGATACCTCAGGTAAGCATCACAGATACACATTCTGCTTTACTTGAAATGGGAAAAGCTCATTTAAAACCAAACTTCTAAGTTTTTAACCATTGGAATTTGGGAGGCATCTACTGTAAGTTCAGCCAAAGGTTCTTTGGTGATGGAGCTAATTCCAGTGTGTACACAGTGAGCTAAGAATTTGTGTAGGAAAGGCTCCCGCTCCAGTCTTACCAGTCTCCTCTGATCCTCAGTAGCAGTTGTCCGCATACCTATGGACCCAAGAGAGCACTCATATTTCTTACTCTGCCCATTCTAATGCCTTTCATTTCCTTATTTTGGTAAATTATATTCTTATAGTCAAAGAATGTATTCTTCACTCTGCAGTTGCTTTACTTGTTCTCATTTTAATTAGTACCTTCTCTTTTTAAAAAAATTATACCATCCGTTGCTGGAGAATCATGAGTATTTTTGTAAGAAAAAAATGAGAGTCTAGGTCAGTGATGAAAGTTAGAGCTTTCAGTTACAGCTTGCTACAGCCTGTTACGGCACTCATGCCTGGGCTCGCCGCTGCTAGTCTAGGTTCTGAGGTCTAGTCAGAGGGCAAAGCATCAGGTCCTGTGCAGTGCACAGATGTGTGGAGGACGCATCCGGTGACAGGATTCACTCTTCACTGCCGCAGAGCATGCTCCTGCAGCCATCAGCAGATGGAGCACAGCCACACAGGCAGATGGAGAACCGACTCATCTGCCTTCCAGCATCATTCCTCAGCTGTCTTGAGGAATAGTGAAGGTCTGAATTTGAGGAATTTGCTAAAATTAGATTTAAATTCACTTTTGATGCCCGTGGGGGCATCCTGGTCCTGTTAGTTTTTGTTTTTTCTTTTATTTCCCTTTGTTCATATAAGCATATGTATGGAAGTTACAAGAACTTATAAGAAATGTTGTGGTCTGGCTTTTCCAACTTAGTATTTGATCTTAAATCTATCTTTTTGGGTCTCAGCTGTAAGTGGAGAGAATTACACTTCATAAATTGTAAAATTGCTTTCTAATTAAAAATAATGAGATAGAAATAAACATCTTGTTTTCTAGCAGTCACTATTTTAAATATATGGGAACACTGTGTGGCAAAAGTTATTTAGAAATTAATACTTTTCTCTTTTAAATCTCACAGTTTGTGTTTGTTTTAGGAAAAGTAGAAAATGCAAGTAAAAAATTAATGAAGATATATAGTTATATTACTATAACTATATATAGTATAGTGTGACTATTAATAGTTTGGGGTGCATTATTGCTGATATATATATGTAGATAAACATATAAAGTATAAAATAGAATTACATAAGTACAGTGAGTCTATTTTATTTTTTTTCCTTAATGTGTTCTAGCTGACTTTCCTTGTATTGCTTGGCATTAAGATTTTAAGTAGTCATTGGCTAGTCAGTGTATGGCTGATTTGTTTAAATGATTCTTTATGACTTTTGGTTAGGATTTTTACTAAGCATGGTTATAATATACATATCCAGTTACATTTTAAAAGATAAATTCAGGAAGACAGAATTGCTGTCAAGAATTAACTTTCAAAAGACTTTTGTTACATATTTAAGATTTTATTCTGTTAATCTGAATAAAGTACCTGTTGTGTGCTAGGTACTCTGTTATAATGAACTTGTATCAAGTGGTTTAATGAAGAGAGAGCCTGGAAGGAAGAAGAATTTTGCAGAAAGAATTTCCCAGCCTTGAGTGGCTAGCTTTGTCCTGAGGAGCACCCTGGCCAGTCCTTGCCAAACCATGGGGCAAGAATTGCTGGAATGTGCAATCCTTTGCTTATGAGTGAATTTGAAAGGTTTTTTTTCCCATGCATTTGTTGACTACTCTTATTTTTAATTCTGTGTTGAATGTGTTTTTGTTTTAATCTAAAAGTAATCTTTTTTCCTTTGCTAGGTACAGAATACTAAATGGGGTAGGAATTTTTTTCTTTTTTTTCATTTTTCAAAAATAAAATATTTGTGGAAAACTTGTTACAGTGTACTAGGCATACATGATAAATGGTTCGTATTGTTACCCTTGTTAAATAAATCATAAAAGTCATCTATAAGAAAACAAGTCCTGGGGCTGAGGATTTAGCTCAGTGGTTCTGGCATCTGCCTGGCAAGCGCACGGTCCATAGTTCAATCCCTAGTAACCACATACCACAATGCCAGGCATGGTGGCTTATGCCTGTAATTCTAGGCAGAGGCAGGAGGATTGCTGTGAGTTCGAGGCTGGCCTGGGCTGCATAGTGAGTTCAGGGCCGGCCTGAACTACAAAGCAAGACCCTATCTCAAAAACAAAAAGAAAGAAAACAAGTCTTTAATAAGCAGTGGCCTTTCTGCTTATGAGTCACTTTTCTGTGTCATAGCTTAGGAGATCTGAGGAAGACGAAGAGAAAGAAGAGGACATTGAAGTTCCAAAAGCCATGGGGGATATTTTTGAATCACTTGCTGGTGCCATTTATATGGACAGCGGGATGTCACTGGAGATGGTTTGGCAGGTGTACTATCCGATGATGAGGCCGCTAATAGGTATTGATGGCTCTTTTTCAAAAGAAACTAAAAATTAAAGCAGACTTCCAAGATATTATTCATATTATTCATTCATTTTGATTACAGAAAAGTTTTCTGCAAATGTACCCCGTTCCCCTGTGCGAGAATTGCTTGAAATGGAACCAGAAACTGCCAAATTTAGGTAAGCAGAATATGTCCGTGGAAACACAGGATTCTCAAAGAATAGTTCTTTGGTTCAGAATTTAATGGTTCTGAAAAATATTTAAACTGGAACATTCTTAGTCTGAGTGCTCATTTTTTCTTACAAAGCAAAACTGAAGGAAGAAACCGTAGCCCTGCGTGTCGGTAGTCTGCATAAGTCCCACTGTACATTTCCTTTGTATGGTGTCAGCTTGTATGGGGGATGCTCGCCTCCGCCTGAGTGCATACAAAGTGTGGGCCAACAATCACAATAAATACTTCTGACTTCTAATGCAAGCTCTTTGGGTTTTTTTATAGCCCGGCTGAGAGAACTTATGACGGGAAGGTCAGAGTCACCGTGGAAGTGGTAGGGAAGGGGAAGTTTAAAGGTGTTGGCCGAAGTTACAGGATCGCCAAATCTGCAGCGGCACGAAGGGCCCTACGAAGCCTCAAAGCTAATCAACCTCAGGTTCCCAACAGCTGAAACCCCTTTTTAAAAACAACAACCTCCCCTAAAATTAAGGGGAATTATTTAAATCAAAGAATGATTTAAAATTGATATTGAGCAGAATGAATTGAAGGCAGAATTTAAAATTTGTTTGATAACAAGATAGATGACAGAATAAAACATTTAACATATGTATAAAATTTTTGAAACTAATTGTAGTTTTAGTTTTTGCGCAAACACAATCTTGTCTTCTCACCTCTGCTTTGTTTAAATCACAAGAGTGCTTTAATGATGACATTTAGCAAATGGTCAGAATAATAATTGACAGGTTTTGTTTTTGTTTTATTTTGTGTTTTGTGTGTATGTGTGTTTAATTTTCGTCTGCTTTGCTTATTGTTAAATGCCTTGGAGCTTAAACTTCAGACAGCCCCTAGATTCAGTAGAGTCCTCTGAGCGCCTCTGTCTGTGCGGTAGTGCCAGTCCTGTGATGTTGGCAAGCTCAATGGAACGATCCAGTTTGCAAGAGATGTGTTGTCTTCTTTCCATGTTATCTTGAGTACGGGTGTCCCTGGTCGCTGTTGCGCCTCATAGTAAGGGACAGATGTTTATTGAGCATTGGCTGGCATGCTGGTAAATCAAACCTAAGAGTTTTCTGATGCCACATATGCCTGCACGACAAAGGTTCTTGCCTTAAAAGTAAAATCTTCATTCTTTTAATTTCCAACCTTTTGGAGCAAACTTTTATATTCCCTTCATTTTATCATGAGTTGGATGTTGAGACAATTATATTTACAGCTCACCAGTATAGTTGTACCGTAAATTATTGCAAGATTATACTAGCATTTCTGTCATGTGTGTACTGAGGATATTTGAAAAACCAGAATATGTAGTCTATGGATTTTCTTAAACATCATAATAAAACAGATCTTTGGCTAAATAGTCAATTTTGGTTAAAAAAAAAAAAAAAAAAAAAAAACCAGAAAAAAATCCCTGCTAGGTAGTTCCACTGGTGGAAATGTTTGTGGCAAGTAATTTTGCCCTGTAGGCTATTGTTCTAACTAAATAAACCTTAGACATATCACACCTAAAATATGCTGCAGATTTTATAATTGATTGGTTACTTATTTAAAGAAGCAAAACAGAGCACCTTTACCTTAGTCTTCTCACGTAAGTTTCTTACCGTGCTTTTCAAATGTTGCATGCGTATTTCACCTACCAAAGCTGTGTCGTTAATGCCATGGAAGTTTAACGAAGTTGGCGATAAACTGCCATAATTTTGATACATCTGTGATTTAGGTCATTAATTTAGATAAACTAGCTCATTGTTTCCATCTTGGGAAAAAGGAAAAAACATTTTTAGGCATTTGCCTAAGTTTCTTTAATTAGACTTGGAGGCACTCTTCACTTAAATACCTCAGTTCTTTTCTTTTGCATGCATTTTTCCCCTGTTGGTGCTATGTTTATGTATTATGCTTGAAAATTTAATTTTTTTGCACTGTAACTATAATACCTCTTAATTTACCTTTTCGAAAGCTGTGGGTCAGTCTTGCACTCCCGTCAACATACCAGTAGAGGTTTGCTGCAATTTGCCCCATTAATTATTGCTTGAAGTTTAAGAAAGCTGAGCAGAGGTCTCTTTTTCCAGCACATTGTTCTGAAGTTGATGCTTCATGTAATGCTGCATTTATGTTTTAAATTACAATTGATTTTCCTGCACCGTCTACCCGCAGAGAAATGCCAGTGTGCGCAGGGAAGCTGTCAGCTCTGCTTTCTGAGGAGCCCTGGGTGAAGGGGATTGAGCTTCTCCAATGTTATTTGTTGTCTCTGATCTTAAATTTAAATTGAGACCTAAATTATTAAAAAGAATTTTTAAGCAAATGAATGTAGATGATTTGTTTTTAAAATATTTAATTCTGATTTGGAACCATAGATGTCTATTTGATTTAAAAAAAAAAAAAAAGATATCATGGCAATTTAAAAACCAAGCAGTTCTTGAGTTATATAATTGTAAAATACACAATTAACAAGTAAGGCTGGTTAAGAGTTTTATTTGTGAGGGTGATTTGTGATCATATCACAGATCTCTTAATTTATAAACTACCTGATGCCAGGAGCTTAGGGCTTTGCATTGCGTCTAATGCATGTGTCCCAGTGTTACGGGATTCTCTTGTCTCTCGGCACCAAAATCATTGTTTCACAGTTAGGATTTCCGGTGGGAAAAGATATATTTTATAACCTTTAAAAAGAATATTTTGTGTTAATACTAAAAAGTTTAGACTTGGATATGATTAGGTCATATATTCTCAGGGGTTCACATGTCCTGCTACCATTCAAAATGTCTTATCAGCGGCAAACTTTAGCTCCATTTTTTTTTTTTTTTGAGAAAAATAGCTGATTTTAACAGTTTGAACCATTCTGTGATCCCCTGGTGGCTAAGTTAAAAAATAAAATGTATGAGTTAGACATATGAAATGGTTATGAATGCTTTTGTGCTGCTGCATTTTAATATTGTCAGGTTTTCCCCAGTTTAGTTTGTTGAGATGTTTCGCATTTGTCACTCTTTGTTGCCCCACTTTGCAAGACGTGTACATGCTTTTGGCTGTGATTGCAGTGTGAGACAGAATGTAATGTGGAAACGGCTGGTGGGTGTGGCTGTGCCCCAGCTCATGTGTCATGGACTGGCGAGGTACAGCTTGAAAAGGCAACTGCAGAAATTCCTTATGCTTGTGTACAGGTTAGTTGGCATGAACTTTCATTGTAAATGTTTTTATTTCTTTTATAATAGACTCTTCTGCAGTCCTAACTATGCTGCATTTGAATAGCCCCCCCTTCTGTTTGTGGAGCACAGATAAGCATTGCACTTGGTACCGTGCTTTACCTCATTTCAAGAAAAAGATGCTTAACTGAGAGGAAAAAATGTGGTTTGGCCTTGCTGCTGTTCTGATTTACCGAATTTGAAAAAGATAATTATAATGCCTGCAATGTGTCATATAATTGCACAACTTAAATAGGTCATTTTTGTCTGTGACATTTTTACTATTTGTGAAAGTATGGCAAAGATTTGTTAACTCTTAATTATGTTTTTAAAATGTTCACTATATTTTTTCCTTTGGCGTTATGTGAAATGATTAAATTTAGAATGACCTTCAATATTCCTGTAATTATCCTTTAAAATACCAGTATTTTTACTTCCTTAATAATAAGTAGCTCACCCTGAGAAACATTCGAATACCTTTACCTAAAGAGCAAGAGACTTGAGACCACTTTGGTTCTGATGACTCAGTTTGTGAAGAGAACTCTTTACCCAGCAGTCAGCTCTTCAGTCATCACCTGAAATCAGGCTGTGGCTGCAGAATGCAGAAAAGAACGGAAACCCAGACCCACCACAAGTCACTCTTAAGGCCCAGCGATTTAAAACTATATTTTACTCAGTTTGGGGATCTAATCCTTTTACACAGAATTTAAGACAGCAAACTGACTATGGCATCTTTGTTTATCTATATCTAAAACTCTGAGTCTTGAACTAGTTTGCATTGTCTGTGAAGGAGGAACTCATGCCATGTGTTACCATCTGTATGGTTATTTTGATTACATCTGAATAGGTATATTTTTACAGCCACTGATTGTCTTTCTGGAATTTAATTATTTCCAAATAAACTTCTTTATTTTATATTGTAATAAGAAATTTTAAACATAAAGTGTTAAGACCAAGAATAGTAAGATGATTTTAAAGGTTCTTGGAAGCGCCAGTAGCAATAGCTAGGGAATTTGTGTTGAGACCATTGTATTGTCTACTAGAAGTGAAAATGATCTTTCAAAACTAACTTGTAAATATATTTTAATCATTACTTGTTTGTTTTTTCTAGTCCATTTTTATTTGGACATCAACTACAGACAATTTAAATTTTATAGATGCACTCAATTCGCTGCAGCAGGTTACACAGCAAAAATGCAATGGTAAACCGGAAGAAAATTACTGCCTTTTCTGCTGTAAATAGAGTGAAGGAAAATTACTAAAATCAAGTAAAACTAACACATAATTTCATTGACAATAAAATATTTACCATCACATGCTGCAGCTGTTTTTTAAGAGACATAATGTAGTTCATTCATACAGTAATCATGCTGCAAAAATTCGCAGACTGCACCTTATGGATCACAATTACCTTTAGTTTTTTCTTTCTTTTTTTTGTAATAATTGTAGCCAAGTAAATCTTCAATAAAGTTATGGTCTGTTCACTTTGCGTCCCTTTATCTTTTTCATGTTTTGACTCGTGAAGTGGGTGATAATAACATTTAAATCATAGTCGCATAAAGGATCTTTAAAATGTTTTAATTCCATGATGAACTATATAAAAACACATGTTATGATAAAATCTTGTTTACTATGTTCTGCTTCATGTCCCCTTACAGAATTGTATGGTCACAGTTGTCCTTTTTTTTTGAAAGACATGGTATTTAAATAATACCAGTGTGTTTTTCTGCAGTTCTATCACCATTGATTGATGTCTTCCAGGTCCTGGATTATTTATGATATATTTGACACATTCCTTACATGAATTTGGTTTTTCTGAAATTGAGTGGACAGAATGTTCAGCTTCAGGTTTTTAGGACACATTTCCAACATTGTTGGTTAAGAAAGAATTTGGTTATTTCAAGCTTTCGGTCCAACCTTTTTCTAGTAAGCTGAACAGTAAGAGGAGTAATTTGGCTGTAGGAAGGTGATAAGCATAAGTTTTTCAGAATGAGAAATGATTTAGTTTTCCCTCTATAAACTTAAATTAATTCCTTTTCCTCTCCTTCTGATTACACCAAAGAAAAGTGCACATATTTTAAACCTAAGGAATTTGGGGAAGTGCCTAGATTATTGCCCAGAACTACAGATAGTTCAGGCCACACCTCAAGCCATCGCCCCTTCCAGCCATCATTGACCTCTGCCCCTCTGAAGATGATCAGCGGCTCTTCTGCAGCCCCAAGCCTGACAGCGGCTGACACAGCCAAGCCAAAGGCTCACTTTGCAGACAAGGACGTGCATGGAAAGAAACTAGGTGGAAATGGACTGGCACGGAGGGTGCAGTTGGGGTGCAGGCATGTCAGGTGTCACTCACCCTGGAGACTGCTTCTTAACCTGTCTGCAGGACAGTTCACAAACAGCTTTGAAATCTCTGTTCTTCTTTCTGTGGTAAAATACTTGTAAATCTCACCATTTTAAGCATTGTAAATACAGGATGAAAGTACTTTGACAGTGTTGTGTAACCATCAAGCACCATCCATCCATCCCTAGGACTTTTTCTCTGTCCCAAACTGAAATTCTGTACCCTTTATCCATTAGCTCCCCTTTTCCTTCCTTGCAGATCTCAGGCAGCCTCATTCTATTTGTCTGTATTAACTTTCTTAAATAGCACATATGTGTGGAACCAAGCCATGTTTGACCTTTTATTTGGCTTATTTCACTTAACATAATGTCAAGGTTCATTGGCACAGCATGTGTCAGAATTTGCTTTCTAAGGCCAAATAGTATTCTGGTGTATCCTACATCTTGTTTATTCATTGATGTGCCTGTATACAGAGGTGGTTCCACATTTTGGCTCTTGTGAGTAATGCTGTAAACATGGTAGATACATATCTGTTCCTATCCCTGCTTTTAGTTCATTAGAATGTACTCCATGAAGTGGAATTGCTGGGTCTTGTAGGAATTCTATTTTTAACTTTGTGGGAAGTAACCTCACATGTTATTTTATAATCCCAGTGGGTAGTACAGTGGGGCTCCAATTTCTCCACAACCTACCAACACTTACTGTTTTTGATAATTCCTAATAGGTATGAGATTGTATTTTACTATGGTTTTTATTTGCATTTCTCAAGTGATCAGGAGTGCTGGGCATCTTTTCATTGCAGATGTATTTATTGGCCATTTGTATATCTTTGAAGAAATGGCTAAGTCTTTACCCTTTTTTGTTTTGTTTGTTTGTTTTTTGTTTTGTTTTGTTTTGTTTTTTGAGACAGGGTCTCGCTTTGTGGTTCAGGCTGGCCCTGAGCTCAGCCTCAAATTCACATCACAGCAATCCTCCTGCCTCTGCCTCCCACGTGCTGGGATTACAGGCGTGAGCCACCATGCCCGGCACTGTGGTATGTGGTACTGGTTGCTGCTGGGGTGAGTCTCCACGCCCAGTATTGTATGTGGTTACCGGGGATCAAACCCGGGCCCTTGTGCTTGCAAGACAGGCGCTGGAACCACTGAGCTAAATCCCCGGCCCTGTCTTTACCCTTTTTGAATTAGGTTAGTGTTTATTTTAGGAGTACTTTGTATATGCAAATATACTTTTAAAAGTTTTATTAGTGTATGTTCGTGATTCATGCAATTTACAGTCCTCTTGGAGAGTGGTTACATGTACATAATACAACTTGTTTTTATTGTTGTAATCCTTTTCCCCTTCGTGGGCCTCCTCCCCCTCCTCCTCCTCCTGCTCCGCCAGTTCCCCTAACTCCTTTACTTACTTGTTGAGATTATTTGTCTTAGCTCCTGCTGTGGCATATAATGTTTACACGGATTGGAGTTACTGGGGTCCTGAACAAGGCACATCTTTATCCCCCTCACTTCCCTTCTCCCTCTTCCTCACTCCTCACCCTTTGTTGCGTTGGACCACTCCCCTGTTGGATGCGACCTGTCCCCCGACCCTTCCTATTCATTCTTTATCATTTTCTTTGTACTTGGCCTCACTTAGAGGAGAGATATCATGTGGTACTTAAGCATATGTGTCTGATTTATCTTACTCAATATTTTCCAGGTGCATCCATTTTCCTACAGATGCCTCAGACTTGTCATTCTTTATAGCAGAGTAGTATTCCTCAAATATATATTCTTTATACATTGAATATTATTATCAAATATTATCTTCAGATATATCCTTTGGGTGGGGTTTTTACTCTTGGTAATGGTATTTGAAAATATTTTCACTTTGATGACATCCACTTTATCAATTTACCTTTTGTTCTTGTGCTTTACATATTTTGTCCAAGATATCATTGCTAAATATACTATCAGAAAGCTTTTCCACTGTCTTCTAAGAATTACAACATCAGCTTTTATGTCGGGACTTTGCTTCTTTTTAATTTTTGTACATGGTGTAAGATAAGGATTTCACTTCATTCTTTTTCATGTCACTGTCCTGTTTTGCCAGCACTGTTTTTTTTTTTTTTTTTTTTTGAGTCTTGGGATCTCTGTGTTCCTCTCCTGTTAAAGAGCTTCACACACAGCCCTCTGCCCTCCAGCTCCCTAATCAAAACTTAACCCAGAGTCAACCTTGGTTCCTCTCCCTCCCTCATATCTTGCATCATCAGTCTATCAACAGATGGTGCTGACCTGGCCTCCTAGACACAACCTAATTCTGCTTCCATCATGGACTTTCCTGGGCTTCATCTCAGCCTCTTGACTGGTCTTTCCAGCCTCTACTCTGTGCCTGTTTATATTACATTAATTTTCCTTAAATATTCTAAAGAACTGGTAAATAGTGGTTCCCTCTGGAGAAAGGACTGCATATGTCTATATGTTTTCCACTGTAGAAATTTCAGCACATCTTTTAGATATGTTTAAGCATGTAACACTATTTCCTAAAGAAAAACTACTCTTTAAAGAATGTTTAGGTGAACCACTGATATTGAGCTGTGATTCTCGAAATGTTTTTCTCCCCAGCCAGGGAAGTGCAAGATTGATTGATTTCAGTGGCATCAGGGTTGTGATCACTTTGTAAAGGAGACATGGAGTTGCAGTCATCAGATAAATAATGCTCTTAGGAGACCTTTGGCACAAAAGATGTGTATGTACAAAGGAAAATTAATGTAATATAAACAAATGATTATGTCCCTAGACACATTTCCACACATCACCTCAACGTATTTGGAATATTCCTTATCAGATTCACCTGTTTTTCTGTATAATTAAAGTAAAACAGTAATGTTCGTAAAGTACCTTACACTGACTCTTGGTACAGCCCGTGAGTTTGTGCATATGCATGTATGCAAAGTGGGTGTGTACAAGTGAACACACGGAGAGCCCTGATCCTGGGCCTTGGTCTCCTACAAGACAGCATGCTGCACCAAGATAGGAAAGAGACCAAAAGACACAGGTGTAGAGACTTGTGAGCTGAAGCTGGGTGGTGGCAAGACCATCATGCTGATTCATAACGAGTGTGGGAAGCACAAGGGAGCGGGTAGATGGACACCTACTGACAGCAGATGCCACAGGCTGGGTTGTGCCAGGGAGGCAGAGCGTGTCTGCTGAAGGGAACGAACGGTAACTCAGAGGGAAGAATTTAGTTGCAGTCAAGCGGACTTGGCTGGAAGTGAGCTCAGCAAGGTCCTGCTGCTTCTCATGTAGCCCAGCTGAATTAAGGAGGGCAGGATGCTTGTGCCATCGCCTGCTCAGACTGGGCAGAGGTGTCCACAACAAACACACCTGCGCGATTGCCTCTTCCATGTAGGGAAATACCTCAGTCAAGAACCTTGATTGGATCACTCCCCATAAGGTATTTGTGTTGTTTCTAGTTACTTGTTAGAAAAACAAAGGCATAGAGACTGATAAAGATGTGGGGTTTTTTTAATGTAGTGGAGTATTACTCAGCCATCAAGAGTAGAGACATAGCTAAATGGATGCACCTTGAAGCCATACTCCTAAGTGAAATAAATAAGGCACAGATATGTAAATACTACATTGTTTCTCTAGTATGAGAAGCTGAAAATATGAGGCCCAGAATGTATGAGAGGTTCTGTGAAGTAAGAATAAAATGTTCAAAGGGAAAGGGGATCTGGGGAGTATAGCAAAGAAGGGGAAGGAAAAAAATTGATGTTAAAAAAAATGGAAACAAAGCTTATGTATGTAGAGGGGTGTTGTAGGGAGGGCAGGGGAACGGGAAAAATGAGAAGATACATCATGTGCAGGTGGAAATTCCCAGTGAGGAATGTATTCCTAAAATGTACCAGTAAACTCAATAAAGGGGAAAACAAAAGAGAAACAAAAGTGCAGTTAATGTTCTCACCTGTGTTTCCTCTTCACTAAGGATCCTAACCTGAGTCCAGAAATCTGCTGCAAGTTAGCTTTCCAGTGCTGACTTGACACGACCCCTGACGTCAGAGTCGAGACTGCCAGCCTCTGCCACAGTGTGTTTACTCACTGGCTTCATGCAGAAGTGTCTCATTGCCAATCAGAAGCAGACCCTGCTGTGGCTGTTAATTATTATGGGAAATGTGCCGCGTTGCCCTTCTGAAAACCAGAAATTCTGGGCTGGGAAACATTGGTCTGGAGGCCTCCAGGATTAGGATAAGGAGTTCTGGATCCGTGAGAGCTGACACATACACACTTTTTGCCACTTAGTCTTCAAAGCAGTTGTAAAAATGGTTACTTTTGGAATGTGAATCCCAGAAACTCAGATTGCAAGCTGGGCCCAAGTCACCTACCTGGTTTCCCGCCATAGGTGGCTCTGGGCAGAATGAGGAGCAGAGTCTTAGGGTTGTGTGTCGGTCCATGTCCCGTGCACGGCCTCACGTCCAGCTCAGCCCAGGTGAAGCTCACCATAGACCTCATCCACAGAAGGGCAGGTGAGGGGGACAGTGAGACACAGAGTCAGGGATGAGCCACCTAGACGTGGGAGCATTTTAGCCATTTTTAATAGTCTGAGGTATATATGTCTCACTGAAGGTGGACCTCAGATACGTGTACAGATAATGGATACATGTCTGTACGTGGGACATTTCCTGTTGAGAAGAAACCCAGTCATCGTGGAGTTAGTCATGGCTATATATTGTAACCTCGTAGCACAATTCTATTTTCCAAAGGAGGCAGAAGCCTTTGATCTCCCTCCTAAGAGGAAACCCTGCTTGTACTCAGCATGTTACCAGCTCATATCAGCCTGCAAGTTAGGGGCACACCTGGTAGCCATCAAGGGCTGTGTGAGTGAGGCTGATCTTGGTACAGAAAGCCTAGTGCCTACTTGAAGTAGCACTACCAGACCCAATGCAAAGCACCTGTTTGTCTCAGCCTCCTCATTCATAGTCACTATTTTGAAGAAAATGAAGAGGCACCATGTATCAGTAAACTATGTCTTGCTGAGTCTTGGTCTCGGGGCTAAGGTGAAGGAGGTCGCTTACTGGTCATGCAGGTGGCTGACAAAATGACTTCAGGAGTGCATGACCTCAAGGATTTCGGATAAGACTTGTTAGTCCTGGACCATGTGCTCCAGGGTGCCTGCTCTTTGCGTATGCAAACACATGTGCACACACATGTAAACAGGATGTTTCCTGCTCTTGGTAACTTCCCAGCTTTTCCTGCCGGGGGATGATGTTAGCGTGATGGTTAGTGTGAGTGTAACTGAGAATCCATTTAGGAAGTTGTTAGACATTGAAGTGGCACTCTGGTGGTGCTGTTTGTGCCTGGAGTTATTTTTTCTAGCTTTTTAAGGAAATAGTACTTGGTAACTGCAGAGCACTCACATCAAGCATTTCTGTTTGGCTTGCTTTGGACACTGGCTTTCACTGTGAGACGCTGCACGCGGCCCGGCTTTTTCCCTGGGTGCCTGAGCCTGCCCTATCAGATGGTGACAAGATATCCCACAGATACGAATCTGCATGACTGTGGAAGTGTATCTTAGTTAACCAAGTTTGAACAATCCAGGTTAGAACGTCTCAGGTCCTTCTGCTGAGCACGTGGGGCTCTGAAGGGCTGCATGTGGGAGACTCAGGAGGCCTCAGACACCTTCCCAGCAGACCTGTGATTCTGAGGTGTCCTACCAGGGGCTCCTGGCTCTGCTGGTGCCTGGGAATCCCAGCTGGTGGTGGCTCAGTCACATCTGAACCAGGTGCCCTGGAAGATAGCCTGAATGTTTTCTAGTTCCTGATCAGTGGCTCCTCCTCACATCAGCTGAGTCCCGCTGCCCTGGTGCTGGCTGAACTTGGCACTGGCTGAACCTGGCTTGCCGCTCCCAACCCTGAGTGGATGCAGCTCCTGCTGACGAGAGCTCCTCGGCACTGGGTTGCCACATGCAGACCCTGGTGGAGACAAGCTGGACTCACAGGCACTTGCACTTGGCTCATCTCAGGACCCCGAGCAGCGTCTTCCTGCTTCCGTCCGCTCTGCAGTTTCCTCTGTGTGCCCAGCGCCACCTCCTGTACCCAGGCCCACCCCAGCCTGAGCCCGGCTGCTGTGCACACTGTCCACCTGTGTCCTGCCGCCACCACACATTCTAGGTCCCAAGTGTCACACATCTGTGGTGGAATCTGTCCGCCATGGTTACTAGGTGCCACCTCTGCCAGTGCTAGTGATCGCGGAAGAGGTGAAGGTAGCCAAGAAGGGATGCGGGAATGGCGGGGCTCCCGGAAGGGGGGGTGCATCAGTTCTTGATTTTTCACACTCATGTTGGCACGGAGGGGAGGCGAAGTCTCTCCTGGATATTGTCCTGTCACAGTTGAGGGAGGGTGGGTCTCCCAGATAGTGTGATGCTCCTCCTGGACAGTATGACATAGCAGGGACATGTGAGGTCGAGAGGGCACAGTGGACACACGTCTGTAAAAGCCCATGTAATCTCTAAAGATCTGACTCGAGTGAACGTTATATGTGGTGTGGCTGATAGCCTGCTTCCCCCTTTCCCTTTTACTGCTGGGCAGCTCAGTCCATCTTCTCACCTTCTGCATTTAGGCATTCCTCTCCCACCTGGGGACGGAGCAGGCGCAACATGGCATTTCTGTCCTTGTGTAGGCAGTTATGTCCTGGCAGGGTCGAAGTCCCAGCCACATCAAGGGGCAGGAGCTTCAGAAGCAGTTTTTATGAGAAGCAGTTTCTCATTCTCCCTCTCCGCTGGTCTCCTGTCCTGTCTCGTGTTGGCATCCACCTTGCAGTGTCGTTCCGTGGATCCTTTGGGAAGGTGCTGGGCTGGGCTGCAAGCCCTGATACTCCTAGGTCCACAATACACTTACGAAGTGGGTTGCAGCCCGGGCCAGCCAGGAGGCCCTTTGGCCTTGCAGTGCGGTGCTGCATGGCCCTGGCTGGGGTGGGGGGCTCTTCCTGCACCCTGAACAGAGCCCGCTGCAGTGCGGCCCAGCGGCGGGAGGCGAGCGCTTTCTGGAAAGAGTGTTTGAGCTTCTCATTCCTTTTCCGAGCCGCAAGGCCCACTAGGGTTCTGCTTGGTGGTTAGTTGTTGTTGTTTTTTTTTAAACTTCTGTTTACTTATTTTGGAATAAAGGGCTGAGTCAGTCCCCTCAACAAGCCAGCGTCCCAACTTGAGGTTGTGTGTATAAATAGAAAACCCAGGCTTTCCAGAACTGATTCTCTTGGAAACCAATTTTGTTGACAAAGGCAAAGCGTTGTTAGCCAGTGTCTGGGCATTTCTAGGCATCTGGAATCGCTGGGTCCGGGACACACCCCTGGGGTGATCTGACTTTCTCTCCTGTGCCAGGACACCGGAGGGAGCAAGGCAGTGAGGAGCCCTGCGTGGCCTCTCTCTGCCTAGGCCTTCGTCTCTCCTGGCCCTACCCGGGATTCACCAACAGTTGACAGTTCTCAAAGCGTAGAGTTTACCATGAACGCAGGTGTGAGGAAGACGGGAGCATGGCTGGTCAGACTGCAGCTTCTCAAACCTCCCTCACATTCTCTCTGAGGACATTCCTGCCCAGACATAACCGAGTGCCAAGGGTTGCTCAGTTTAAATAATGATAATGTATATTCAGTGCTTTGTGCTCCAAGCACTGTCCCCCACTTCATGTAAGAGTGGGTAACCCGCCATTCCATCCTCCCCAGGAGTCAGACCAGGTGTGCTGGACCCCGCATTCCGGGCTTATCGCAGTGACAGCGTTTATGTGTAATTGGATTTCAACACAGTTTCCTTTGATGCAGATTGACAGGACACAGTAGATGACAGCTAGTGGAGTAGGGAACAGTCAGTCCCAGGAGGGCTGTGAGGAACAGTGGAAGCTCCCTTCACAGAGCACCTCTGCTTGGTAGCTGGGTCATGGTGCAGTGGGCCTCTGGGGCCTCTTATGGAGACATGATCGGCCTAGGGATGCTCCAAGGAGGTTAGTGATGTTACAAAGCCCGGACTATTTCTGAAGAATTATTACTGAGCTATGTGATCATGATAAACCCTCCAAAATTAACTTACATTTTAAACCAAAGTTACAATGTCAGTGCGGATAATCACATCCTTGCAAATCTAAGGATGGACTGTGTTTTTCTAGGTTGTAGTTTAAAACTATTTTATTAAGTTAACCTCTTTTCCTCTTGAAGTCTTTGTTCCTCCAGGGTAAGATGGGGTTCAGCCACACCCGTGAATCACACAAAGCCAGACTCGGAGAGGAGGCCTGGGCATCAAGTTGTCTGATATCCTCATATGTAGCCAAGCTGGGGGAACTACTGGGAGAAAGAAAGTCCCCAGAGGTGCCTCAGGTGCCAACGTGGCTGCGGGAGGGCTGCTGTCCTCCCTTCTCCCTGCCTCAGCCAGAGCTGGGTTCTCTAGGGTCCCCAGGGTCCCTGGCGGCTGTACTTCACCCAGAGGCCTCAGCTGCCCCAGGCCCAGCAACCTTTCCTGGGTAATGAGTCCTTAGCTGAACAGCAGCAGCATTACAAGGAGGCTTTTGAGAGCCTCTTTATGAAGTAGGATTGGTGATGGTAGATGGTATCGGAGACCCTTTGGGATCAAATGTGAGATATTACTAAAATGAAACTCCGTTTAGTAGGGGATAAATCTCAGTATTGTAAGTTTAATATAGTTTGATGGCTGTAAATCCAGTGAGTCTAATGTAGGAATTTTCTGGGCTGCTTTCCTGAAATATTTAGTCAGGTGTTTTCAAAAGTATGGCATTTCTGTAAGGTGCTAATTTTTACCCAGTGCTGCAGTTCAGGGCCTTTAAAAAACAAAAGGTACTTGTACTATAAGGAATTGCTTAGATGACGATGGTTAAGTCCAGAAGTAGCAGGTTATCTACAAGAAAGGTTTTTAGGATGAGAAAACGTTCACATGAAAGGAACCATGAAGCAAGCTTCTGCCTGATGTCCCATCAGCCTGAGGAAGGCGCAGGGCGGAGGAGGCCCAAAGCGCGGTGCTGGGCCTGTCTGTTGATTGGTGGCAGGAAGCTCTGAGTTCATTACCAGCCACGAGTATTCATGTCCTATGCGCATGTAATGAGCTGGTAAGTTTATGGCTCAAACACACTCTCGCTGTCTCTCGTTTTCTGTGGCTCACAAGTCTGCGTGTAGCACGGCCGGTGTATTTCCAGGGCCTCACGATGACAGCGTCTGTGTTGTAGGAGACAGATTTTGAGGCCAGTGGGAGAGAGTCCCTCCTCGGGTCCTTTCTTCGGGCAGGGTCTGGACTGGCTTTTAGAGAGTCATCTTGCCTCCAGAGTCTCTGATGCAATGGTATTGAAGCCAACTGAGCAGGGACCTTAATCACACCTACAACACCCTCCACCTTTGCCGTGTAAGGAAATCTCATGCTGGCAGTGCTGTCCTCCCACGCTCAAGGAGGGTACAAATTGTGCCTCAGGAGCACGAGTCACAGCCATCTTGGAGCTTGGCCTGCACACCACAGGGGACCCTGACCTCTGTGAGCTTCACTTACATGGTGTGAAATGGGAAAGATGGTGCCCACCTGTCCCTGAGGCTGTCACGGGACCAAGCAGGACGTGCTAGGGCTGAGCGCTGTGAGCCCCAGCAGCAGGAATGCTGGGACTGTCACCAAAGCTCTCCTCTTCCCTCCAGGACAGCACTGGGTACTTCGAGTGGATATACAAAAGGGAGCTACCAGCACAGACACTCACCTCTCTTCCACCAACAGCTGAATGCCCAGGCCCGGAATCTGCCGAGAGTTCCTTCTTCCGGGCTTCCGGGAAGCTCCCCTGAATCCGCAGACTCTTCCTCCTGGCTGCACACATCGTTTTTGGATTAGGCCTGGGTGCATCCCCTGTTACTTGCTTTGCTTATTTCCTCCCAACCATCCGTTCCTGATGGCCAGGAAGACGCTACAGTCTGCAGTGCCCTGCCTGCCACACAAATGCCACCGGCGGCATTGCATTTCCTGCTTCCTGCCTGCTAGCCCTATGCCCCCATCCCCCATTATTCCCCACTGGATCACTTTCCATTCCATAGTGAATGCAGAACTCAACTGCAGACAGATAGGGAAGGACAATTTTTTAAACAGATGTCGCGGGTCACCGTAAGTTATTGATCAAACAATATTCAGAGCACAGATAGCTGCTTTTGCCATCGTAACTGACGGCAAATGCCGCGCCGCTGTAATTGCAAATGCAGGGAAGTGGAGGGAAAATCCATCCTATTTAAAAGTGTGTTCGTGTCAGCAAACACATTGCAATGCCATTAACAAAGTTTTTGTTAAGGACACGTTCAACTTGAGGTTTTTAATTTGTTTGAAGTATTTTGCTAAAACAGAATTATGTTGGAGTTTATATAAAAGCAGAGAATGACATGAAAAGTTTTAACTTAAGCAGCAAAATATAGAGGCTAATCTTATTTAAAAGTAATATGTATGTCTTGATTGAGTGCCCAGATAGGCTCAGCTGGGACTTTTTAGTGGAATCGGGTCTAAGCTGTTACACTGAGTTATACCGAGAAGGTTTTCCTGAGCTTATATTGCCAGACCTGAAATACTCCTGTGGCTGCATTTAATAAAGAAACGAAAGTCTTGAGTAAGGGGATATGATTTTTTATGACAGAAGGAATGCAAATAACTTTTAGTCTCATTGCCTTGACCGGGTTTGGTTTGATTTGATGGAGTTTAATAATGACTTATAACCTGTGCTGACAATATGCAGGCCCGCACAACGTCATTTAACTCATTTATTCTGCTTGCTGTAAAAACAAAGAGATGGCAAATAAATATATGGAACGTTCATTGTTTGTCAGAGGGCCCAAGCCAAGAGTTTTCAGTGACCTTTTAAAATATGGTCCCAGGCTAGTACTAAAATGTCTGTCACTCAACACACACACTTGCGCGCTCTGGCCTTTTAACCCGTGCAGTGTGTTTTTCTCCTTCAAATGGGCGTATGAATTTCCAATCAGCTGCAGCGATTTAGGCTTTTGCATTGGAGGATTACTGTAAATTGCAGCCTGACAATTACAATACGCAGGGCACTGGCGAGTTATTAATGGGCTCGCCTACTGATGGCCTTTCAGCACAACCTCAGACCTGCTGAGCTGAGGCCTAATTGGATCCAGGGGTGGAGGCCCCTGTGGATGAGGCACAGGGAGCGGAGCTCACGGGGACCCGCCTCCGGCAGAGGAAGATATCAATTGATTACGGATGGCTCCTGCATGCCATGTCAGTCTCCGATTCACCCCTCGTTAATGACTTGTATTGGCTTAAGGAGCTCTGCGTGACTTGACAGCGTCAAGCTCAGCTGACAAAGACCAGCAGGTGACTTTAATTGAGGACCTCTCTTTTGAGAGACTTTATGCGAGACAGAGCAACAGTCCAACAGACACAAAAGAGGCCTGTAAAAAAATTTAAAAAAAACCCAGCCATGGTCCTAGAAGGAAACCCAGACCAGACCCAGGGTTAGCTACTTTACCTTCGTTTCGTTTACACTTCACCCCTCCATGGTGGGATCAGGAGGGGGATGCCCGCTCCTACCCCCGCCCCTGGAAATTCTGCAGCCGTCTCTCCTCTCTTGGGGTTCAATGTTTATCTTTAGGGATGAATTATGTCCAGGCATAAATTATGTTTGACACATCTTGATGCTGGGGGGAAAAATTAAATTTTTCACTGCTCTGAGAAACATTCTGCAGAACATATCACGCTCAGAGGCACCCGGAGAGAACCGAGCGTGCTGTTTAGTTTTGAGAAATTAAATGGACGGCCTGTCTGAAGCGTGGTCGGAAGGCTGGAGGAAAATGATCAGTGAGTGAATGAGAAAGAAAGATGATGGCTGCGAGGGTCGCAGACGTGGAGCCGGGAGGAGGTGGGTGATGCCGGGTCCTGTGGAGAGTGCTCGCTGTTAGCACGGCACAGAGCGCTCTGGAGAAGACGCTTCTGGGTCTTAAGACTGAGCAGACTGAGATCACAGTGTCACCCGGTGGCCAGAGACCCCTATGGTGCAGCCTCTGGCAGTTCTGTAGAACTGTCTGCACTTTCTAAGACACTGAATGGATAGATTATATTGACCTAGTGCCTTGAAACTGCATGTTCTTCAACTATCCTACTTCCTCTTACCTGACTTACAATTATTCATCTGTGCCAGGTATTTTCACGCCTCCAAATTGGGCTCCTGCTACTTTCTGTGCCTGAATTTCTCTTCCTCCTCTGTTCTTTATCTTGCAAACTCCTACTCATCCTTCAGCACCCAGTCTGGTCACCTCATGGAATCTTTCCGGCCCTCCTCACCCTGTGTCCTGCCACTGAGTCCAGGGCCCAGAGTATAACCTAGCAAGGATATCTCCACAGAGGGCTAAAGGAAGGTGTGGGTGTCCAGAAGGACCAGTCAGGGCACCGTTCAGACCCCAAGGAAGGTGTTGTGTGTGTGCCAGGGTTTAAGAGGAGGGGCGTGCAAATTCTGAGGAAGTGACTGGGAAGGGGAAAGGCAGAATTAGGGGTGAGCGTGAAGTGAGGGAACCTCAAGGCTAGGCAAGAGCCTGGGGCTGCAGTGGGACCAGGCTATTCCGAGTAGGGCTTGGTGTTGGGAAATAAGTCGGGAACTGGTGCCAGATGGTTCCAGCACTGGGAATGTTGCCAGTGACTGCTGCCTTGGAATGGTGGTGCAGTCAGGATCCCCTGGGGTCCGCCCTGCCCGACAGCCTGGCATGGCTCACAAGTTATAGCCAGGCTGGCAAGGGCTTCAATACCAAGGGAGCGAATCCACACATTGTTTTAGCTCCACCTCTGCTGCTGTGCTGCAGAAAAATAACCCTCTCATGCTCAGAGCTGAACCTCCTCTGGGCCTTGGGGATGTGGTTTGGGTAGAATTCATCTCTGTGCTGTAGTGCCCAGGGGGCACAGCCTGATGTTGGATATGCGGGGCACCATGGAGGTGCTGATCCCAGAGAACTACTCTCCCCCATGACTCTGGGAGGTTTGGTTGCTTGGACTTGTTTATAGTTAGTGGAGTTTGACTGTACTGGTATAAGGAGCCCTGTGTGACATGATTATTTGTCCATTGGGACTGTTTACAATGGACCCTTGACTTAAGAACTCAATCCATTCCAGAGGGCTGGTTGTGACTCAGGTTGGTCAATGCAGGCTCCGGCTCCTCCACTTCCTGCAAAGCCCCTCTCTTGTACACAGAGAGCTCTCAGTGTCCTTAGAGAGACACCGGCCCAGGATATTTCAATTAACCTCACACAGGAAAGGATGTTGTCACATTCCTTCTAGAACTCTTTAAAGAATAAATCTATATCTGAGACTACTTGAAAATACAAACAACTTAACTCAAGACTTTGTTCATAAGTTAAAACTAAAACCCTGGTCATAACTCAAGTTGTTTGTATATTAGGTGGTTGTAATTCACAGGTCCACTGTGTAAGGTCACTTGGCATATACCTTCAGGGTATCCATCTTCTTGCAAAGGCCCTGCAGTGGGACCCCAGGAGCATGCTGGACAGGCCCCTGTGCCACGTGGGAGGTGGTACAACACAGGCAAACAGCCGCACAGAGGGAGAAACCACCCAGGACTTGGGCAGCGCTACTAGAAGGAACAGGCCTCCCACAGGGCCAGAAGACCCTGGGGTCTGCAGGAAGTGGCTGAAGGACAGTGTGGAGCCTGAAGGGAAGAAGGTGAGGATCTGGGGCTCCCTGGGTGGGGGCACTGAAACTCCTGGGGTGAAGGACCTCACCACGTCTCTTGTCCCCCTTTTATCCAGTCTAGAGACTAAAGCCACACATTTTCAATACTTTCCTTATGGAGTGAACGAGTGAATGGATGACAAGCATGTGGAGGGACCTAAACCTATACTGCCAGCCTTGCCAGCCCCGCTCACCTCCCACTCACACATGGTGCACCCACAGCCTCCTCTGCTTGTTGCCAGCTCTGCCAAGCCTGGCCCCTCTCCTCCCTGGCTCAGTGACCCCACAGCCCTCTGCCCCTCACCACCACCACCACCGAGAGGCTCTGCCAATCCAGCCCTGGGCCTTTCCCTCCTCAGACCTGTGGATGCACAGGACGGGCTGCCACTTGCTGCTGACCTTGGGCGAGCTCCTGAAACTGGCCTTGCCTTCTGTGCTGCTGACAGGATAGACACAGAGGTGACAGATGAGGAGGGTGTGCAGCCCTCTGGGTGTGGAATCCCGACCGCTCCAATGAGCACAGTTGGAGTCACACTCAGGTCTGGTCTCGGAGCCTGCCTTACCACAAGGTGACTCTGATGCACTGCAGGATGTCAATGCAGAGGCCAGTGTGCTCAGCACAGGGCCTGATGTGCAGGAGAGCATCAGCCTGTGTCCTGCAGACACCCATGCTGCCCCCGCCCCAGAGTGAGAAGCAGGGCACTGCTCTCGGCAGGGGCACCTTTATTCTGGAGCTGCCTTGGGTCCCATTTCCTAAAGAGCCTGGCACCTGGATGTCACGCAGGCCAGGCTGAGGAGTGACTGCTGGACAGAGGCCTGACTGGGTCAGTTGTGCTTTCACCCTGTCACTGGCCACCCTGTCCACAGCTCCACAGCAAGCTCTGAGCTGGAGAAGGTGGCTGCTAGGCCGTCAGATGCCCTCCATCCAGCAGAGCTTGGGCTCTGGCTGGGACACTTGCCTTACACTCCTAGGGCCCATGGTCTGTGGGACACAGGCAGGCCAGCTGAAGGGTTAGGGCTGGGCTGTGACGAGTGGGGAATATGATGAGGCCCCTCGTGCTCCCCTTAGCTGCTCGAGAGTGTGGAATGTGAGAGCTTCATCCTCGGGTGGAAGAGCATCAGGTGCATGGAGGGAAGTGGCCTGCGGTGTGTGCACCTGTCCGGGGGAGAGGAGGCCGGCGCTGGCCACACCTCCATGCTGCATACATACGCAGCTCTCATCTACCGCTTTCCCTCCTCCCTGTGTTCTTCATCTTCGCCAGGGTCCTTTTATTGCAACCGTCAGAAGCAAAGCCCGAGAGGACCTGGAACAGCAGTGTGTGCACATGAGAGATGGATGAATGGGAAGGGGCGGGAGAGCTGGTGGGAAATCCTGATGGCAAAAGCCATCTCCTGCATGAGAAGCGGAGGTGACGGCTGTCTGCCATGTTCCCAGCTCTCCCGGTTCTCCTGCAGCCTGAGTGAACACGGCTGGGGGCTTGCTGGGAGAGCAGGACAGGAAGGGGAGTCCGGAAGAGATATTGTGGTGGCTCAGATCCCCTGCGTCCTCTTTGGAATGACGCTGGCTACACACAGATATGCAGTGATGAGATGGTGGTGGTGATAGCAGTGATGATGGAGGGAGCCTGATGACCGCAAAGGTGGTGATTATGGTGGTGATGATGATAAGGCTGGTAATGATTGATGGGATGGTGGCAATGCTAATAAAATCAGTGGTGCTGATGCTGGTGGTGATGGTGGACGATCACTAACTCACCGTGTGGCTTTGCATGAGTCCTTCCTCTTCACTGGCTCTCAGTTTTTTCATTTATAAACAGAGGTGGGATTTGGGTCCTCTTCCTTTGAGATTCGAAGAAAGGATTGGAAGGATATAGGAGAGAAAGGAAAAATAGCTGAACTGTGCCAGCGAGGCAGAGGGGAGAGACTTCCCCAGACACAAGTCAACAGAGACCTCTCCTGACAGTCTGTCTCACATCTGCGCTGGGAGTCTGTCTGTCCTTCCATGTCCTGGGATGCAATCTGGCCACCGGCCGTCCAGGTTTGAGCCGTACCTGCTAATCACATCCACCAGGCCGCTCCGCTCCACTGGGGATTCCACTGCACCAAACCCTGCCCCGCCCTCAAAGGGAAAGGGTCTGGAGCAAATCATTAAATATCAGGTTTCCAGCCCCAAGGGGGTGAGTAGGTGCTAAAAAGAGGCCAAGCTGGATTTGTCAAAAACCAATCAGCTCTCACACACAAATATCCCTCTAGTATGAGGCCTAGCCTGGTGAGTACGGTGTGAGAGGCAATGGGAGGGGTGAAGAGCAGGGCTCTGGGAAAGTGTTTGACCCCAGGGCGCCAATTAGTTGCCCTGTTTGGCCCTCAAGGCCAGAGAGAGCTGTGGGGAGCCAGGGAAAGGCCAACTTTTGGGCAGGGATAAGGCTGGAGAAATTATCCCACAAGTCACCTACAAACCCCATTCTACAGCCAGACTCTGAAGCTTCAGAAGCCTGTGGCTTCAGCCTGCAGCATCTCCTGGGTTTTGCTCAGCTCCAAAAGGCCTCACGAGTCCTCCGTTACCAAAGGACTTTGACGCTGCCAAGTGTGAAGAAGGCGGAGTTCTTCTGTCACCTTTTGTCCTTTTCCCACCAAGATGTCCTTCAAGAGTCACTTCGGAGTACCAGCCCCAGGGGAGACCACCGCGCCAGTGTGGAGCATGATCACTCCACAGCTGTTGGAAGCTGCTATTCCTCTTTGGCTTCCTGCCCAACGAGAGGGTGCGCCATCCATCTACCTGCTGGAGTGGGAGCCTGGGAGCTGTGTTCGGCAGCTCCTTCTTCCACTCCTTGCCCCTCACCCGGAGCTCCTGGTCTGGTCCTGCTGCCCCTAGCCCCACAGAACAAATACACAAGCGAGTCCCCAGCACTGCTCCACACTACTCAGTCTTTCTCAGCCCCTTCCTGGTGCGGTCATTGCAAAACGCAAATCCAGTGGCGACACTCAGCCTTCCCAGAAAACCTCTGGCCCCATGGGCTACTTCTCTGAACAGGATACTTAGGGGTCCAGGGATGACCAGGAGCTCCTGCAGTCTTTACCGCTGAAGAGCCATCATTCAGTGACTGTCACCACCTTACTGCCTTGGGCAAGTTACGAAGCCCCTGAGTGTCCATGTGCATGTAATGCATGTGACTGGGGAATTCAGATGAGGCAGAGGTATTCTGTTTTCGCTCTTGGGCATATATTTGTGTACAGGAGGCTTCGGGGAAGCCAAGGTGACACAGTGCGGGCACAAGGTCCTTGCTGCATTAGCAGCTTCACTCAGTTCATGGGGTGAAGGGAAGCCCATATACTTGGTGTCAAGCCAGATGTGGACATGTGGAATGTAATGTGAATCTTGAATCTATGCCAAAGACAAGCATGTTTTCTTGATGCAGTGCTGGAGCATTTCACGGGTTGCGTCCTGACTCCCAGGGGCAGCCCAGCATTTCCTACCTGGGGCTTTCTGTGGCTGCAGCAGCTGGTTCTGCCTCACCCATGTCTGGGTCAGTGCTGCCTGGGCTCCAGGGCCCCCAGCAGCTGAGTGGTGCACAGTGGTGACACCCGTGCCTCGACTTTGCTTGTCACTCCTGGGAGCCTGTCTCCCCAACAGAGAACACATTGGCGCCCCGCTAGCTGCAGGGTCTGTCTCTGGGAGATCAGAATGAAGAGAGAAGCCGCCCTCCACCAGCAGCAACAAGCAGAACACCACAGCGACAATGGAAATGCAGCCGGCGTGCTAATCATTTTCCACGCATCATCTCTGCATCCCTCACAGCCGTGTGTAGGGCATAATTATAGCCGATGAAGTGGAGCCTGAGCCAGGATGCACGACCTCCCTGAGGCCTTGTCTCCGGGACCACAGCCAGCTTCAGCTCCTTGGGGACCCCAGGGCCAATGACCAGGCTGATGGGTGCCCTTCACGTGGAAGCTACTGGAAGCGCAAGGCTGAGGAAGATGCCGAAACCCAAGACTCTCTCTCTGCAAAGCTGGATGGGGGCAGGTGACGCGGAGCCCATGTCTGGCCTGTTTTGCTCTCATCACTCTTTCGAAGCACTCTGCCCTTTCTGCTGACCTCTCCTCCTTGTTTTATGTGAAACAAGATGTGAAGACTCAAGGTCTCAAGCTGGCAAGAAGGATGCAGCAGAGACAGAGAGCCAGGAGGAGCAGCAGAGCCCCTGAGCCCGGTCCAGAGGTCCCGACCCAGCCGGGCTGCCGTTCCTTCCAGAGGCAGTGCCAGCTTCTGGCTGCTGGACAGGGTTCTCGTTGAGAGCTTGTGATTCGATGCAGTGTATGAATGTCTAAATCCTGGCCACCACCTACAAGAATTTAAAGTCATCCTAAGGTGACCGTGGACCCTATCTGAGGACTGAGTTGTTCCCACAGCAGCCAGCTTGTGACCCTGGCTGTGAAATAAGGTCAGCCAGGAACAGCGAGGATAAATTGGTTCCTGTTGTTTTTGATAGGGAAACTGAGGTACATGGGCTTCTGTTAGGGCTATGAGCATGTGGGCCTAGTCCCCCAACCCAAGGAGGGGATTCTTTTGACTATCTCCTCATGGCTGGACCTTCCTATACAATGCGGGAAATTGAGTCAAATGAAAGGAAGCCCCAGCGTCTGTCTTCCGGGCAGCTCTTGAACCAGAAGAAGGAAGTGAACCACCTGGGTTTCCTCCGTGTGTCCTCATGCCCTCTTGGGCTCTGGCAGGGTCGTGGCAGTGACTTGACACAGGCTGCGCTGGGGGCCCTGCGGCTCCGGCTGCTGTAGTGGCTCTGCCCGCTGGTTGTTTCTTGGGTCTGAGCTGTAGTGTTTCCTGAGCACTGCCAAAGCTCCGGGTGGGTGGTGACTTGCCAGACTTCAGAGGGCTGGTGTGTTTATTTAAAACTTTACAAACAGTTCACAGGCAGCGGACCATAGTTTACAGGCAAGGGGCTGGCTGCCGCAGGCTTGGTGGCCGGATGGGTGGGACCCCGGGGGGGGGAGGTGCTGCCCAAGAGTGGCACTGGCTCCTCATTGCTTGGGGCTGTCCCAGTGCGGGCTGGATTGTGTCCCTCAAAAGACAGGGCCCCTGCCACTGTGCCTGCAGCCTTATTTAGCACAAGGACGTTGCTGAGGCATTCCAGGAGATGTGATCATATTGATGAGGGTGCACCTTGAATCCAGTGTCTGACATCTTCAGTAAAGACCAGGGGCAGATGCACCATAAGAAGGTGGCGACAGAGCTCAGAGCTAGACTGCCACGTGCCGAGAAATTCACTGTTTGCTAGAGGCCTCTAGAAACAGGAGAGACCTCCAAAAGACTTCTGAGGTGTCAGGGAATAACCACTCGCTTCCTGCAGCCCGTAAAGCAACGCCCCACTCCCAGAGCACCTCGCCTCCCGCTCTCTGTCTGGCAGCCCGTCTGAGAGCCCTTTGGGGGCCTTCCTGGCTTCAGAGCTCTCCAAGTCCTCAGATGTCCCCAAACCAGGTGGGCAAGAAAGTGGCCCAGAGCTGTGGTCTTCGGCTCGGTAATGACCACCTTCCAAGAGAGAATACAGGGGACCTGCCTGTGAGGAGGGCATTGGCTGTGCCCGAGGAGGGGAATGGGGAGCTCAGGTCTCTAGCTCGGCCCAGGGTAGAGTGTACACCAGCCCTCGCTGCTCCCGCTGTGAGCTAGGACCTGTGGGTGACCTCCCCGGAGCTGCACCCTGGGACCCTACACTCAGTCACAATGAGCCCTGCCCAGGAGGTTAGCAGGGCACTGGACCCACTTATCTAGCACCTCTGGGCTCCACTGGGACTGAGACGGGAGCTGGGGCGACTGTACCCTGTGGTTCTGCAGATGCAGATGCTGCATGTTGATAAGAGAAGAGGACATTCAGGGCTTTTGGAGTTCCTGAGTACTCCTCATGTCCCCTCAGCGCTCAGGAGCTCCATGCTGAAGCCGGTGCCATCCTGAATCTCCTGCTCCCGCACTCTGCCCTGCCACTCTGGCTTGCTCTGAGCCTGCGCCCTCTAAGTTGTCTCTGCCTCCACGGCGCTGCTCCCCAGGCCCAGCCCCGCCATACTGGAGCCCTTTTGTCGGCAGAGCCTTGTCCTCACCAGTCACCGGCCTGACATCTCCCCTCTGCTGTCTGGTTAACAGTGACTTTGTCCAGGAGACACCCCTGCCTTCTGAGAAGGTCCCTCACACTCCAGAGGAGGCTGGGCCTCCCAATGTCTCCCAGGCTCTTTCTATGGTGGTGACTATAGGTCTAGTGCTCTGCACCCGACGGCTGCTCTTGGCCTCCAGACACTCCTGTGGGAGAGGGACAGGCTGTGTATCTGCTAGACGCCCTGAGCCCAGAACACCTGCGGCTGCACCCTCGTATTAACGAAGACAGCGGAAGAGCTGGCTGGGGTCTGGGCACAGGGTCTTACCCTCCCTTTGCTTCCTCTGGGCCAGCTAGACGTCTCTGGCTGGTGGCTGAAGGTGTGACTTTGGCTGGGAATCACCGGAGCCCCAAGCCTCAGCCTCTGGGTCCTGGCCCAGGCTCTCTTCTGACCTTCTGCCTCCCACCCTGCCCCCACGCTGGCCTGAATGCTGTGGCAGAAATGCCCCTGCCCATCGTGGTCCTGCCTGAACTGAGGAGTGACCGAGTCACAGGCAAATCTTCCTTGTTATCAGTTAGTCAATCGGCAAATGGGCAAAGTGTGCGATTCTAATGCTGAGCAAGTGGACGACAGGGCTGAGATCATGTTCTCAGCCCTGCGTGTCCACAGCACCACTTGCCTCTGGGGACCGGGCACTATGGTTGCTATCATCCCACTTGCTGAAGTCCCATTCACAAGTACAAAAGGACTTTCAAGGGCCTGTTGGTGAATTTGTGCATCTGCGGACTCTACTTACACCACCCAGACCATGACACAGGCTGTTCCCCGGCCCTGTGGCTCCCGCATGCCGCCTCTAGGCCCCACCAGGTGGAGCCCACCACTGCCCTGGCTTGTCACCCAGGGGTTTTGCCTGTTCCTAACGTCACACAAAGTGAGGACACCAGAGGTACTTTTCTGCCTGGTGTCTTCACTGTGTGTGGATCTGTGGGAACCAGCAGGCTGGTGCACGTGCCTTTTGTCCCTCACATGTGCAAGTCCTCTCCCAGGGGACAGCAGAAAGGGGAGGCCATGGTGTGTCTGTGACCGTACCGGTGACCTTGGAGGCAATGGGCTGGGTTCCTTGGGCAGCCAGCCTGTGCCCAGTAAACAGCCTCAGCTATCGAAGCAGGAGAGAGAGCGGGCAAAGTCTCGTTGTGATCTCAGCACGTCCCCGGCCTGCTGTCCACTTTGTCACCTCCTTGGAAGACAGAGCGGTGAACGCTGGTCCTTGGCCCCGGGCCCGGCCCACTGTGCCTCCTTTGAACCCGGGTCATTTATTCTGTAGGTCTCGACCTGGCCTGAGGTTCCACTGCCCGGTGGGTGGAGCAAGTCTCGTGGGCTCTGAGGTACAGTGCGTCTCTCTGATTGGAGTCTGTCCCTGGTGTCCGCAGATTCACTTTTGTTTATTTTCCTGAGAGGGTAAGCAAGCCAGTGAGACAGAGCAGCTCCAAGCCAGACGTACATTTGTACTGTAAAAATATTTTGGTGGGTCAGAGCATCGCACCAAAATGTTTTCACAGGCAAAATGCTGCTGTGTGCTGTGAGGCTTTGCAGCTGCCAGCCAACACAGCAATGGCACAGCAGCGGGCGGGGGTGAAGGGCATGTGGGGCAGGCCTTGGCCACGTGGTTGCAGCGGCTGTGCGTGGGAAGTGGGGGGAGCAGAGGATGGAGCTCGAGACCCGACAGAGGCTGCATGTGTTTGGTGCAGAGACGACCAGCAGCTCAGGCGGGATGGGAGTGGGCAGGCCTTCCACTGGGCAGCTCCGCGGCCGCACTGCCAAACGCCTCAGCACAATGGACCACGCTGTCCTCTGTGACCTGTCTGCCTCCAGCAGCTGTTCCTTGGTGTCGTGGAAATCAAGAGCCCCCAAGAGGCCACCACTGTGTGGGCAAGAGCTCCGTGGAGGGCCAGGTGCACCCAGCAGAGGCCATGAACAAATCCCGTCACTCTTCTGCCTACGAAAGTGTAGAAAATGAAATGAAAGCTGTTCCATCAGAGCAGGAAATGGCTCCAGTGTAACTCAAGGGTAGGATTTGTGTCCAGCGGCCCTCTCTGAAGGTCTCAGCCTGCCTTGGCAGAGAGGGAGCTCCTATTCTGGATTGACCTATTCATCTGTCAGTCCAGCCAGCCAGCCATTTTTCCTTCTACTCATCTCCCTCCACCCTGTGTCTACCTATCTACCCAACTCTCAAGCACTTATGAGAGCCCAGTGTGTATCGGTCTCCTGACTGGAACCTTGAGACTCAAAGGTGAAGACAGGGTCCTTGGCCCATGGAGGGCGGGGGAAGATGAGCTCAATACCTATGGACAGGTGGGCCATCTTCTAGGTCGAGCTCCAGGGGGTTCTTCCACAGTAGGTTGGGCAGGGAGGTCCTGGCAGCTTTTTAATCCAGACATTCCCTGGTTCAAGAACCACTTCAAGGGCTGGGGATTTAGCTCAGTGGTTCAGGTGCCTGCCTTGCAAACACAAGTTCCTGGGTTTGATCCCTGGTAACCACATACAACAATGTGGGGTGTGGTGACTCACACCCATCAGCAATCAGTACCACATACCACAGTGCCTAGCATGGTGGCTCACAGCTGAAATCCCAGCACTCAGGAAGCAGAGTCAGGAGGACTGCTGAGTTCAAGGCTGAGTTCAGGACCAGCCTAAACTATAAAGTGAGACCTTGTCTCAAAAAAAAAAAAAAAAAAAAAACCACATCAGATTCTTCTCTCAGGTTTCATCCTCAACTATAGGCCTTCACCTGCCAGGGTTGTCCTGACTGCAAGTGTCTGTCGCTCCTGCCACTCAGAGCAGAGGACGCGGCAAGGAGAAGGAAGACCAGGTCCTACCCTGCAGAGTTTCCACCTTCTGGGGGCCATGGGTGCCTGACAAAGGGACACATGTGAGATGGTACTAAAGCCTGTGCACACCACACCGCTGGGAAGGGGGCAGAGAGATTTGGGAAAGGGAGGGGAGAGGATCAGTTGTCATTTAGACAGTGGGGTAAGTAGGAGGGCTCTAACAAAGGGCCATTTCAGCGGGCCCCTGTGAGCAGCGAGGTCTCTGGGGAAGAGGGTAGGACAGGAAGGAGGGTGACGCGTGTTTGGTGTGTTGTAAAGAACCAGGGGGCTCCTGGGAGAAGCGGGTTCGAGAGGTGTGCATGGTGCAAACAGAAGGAAAGGAAAGCTAAGGCTCTAGGGTGCGAGCGGGAGCCGCCCTGGGCCACGGAAAGATCTGTGTGGCCCAAGTGACACGAGGAGCCACTGAGGACAGAGAAGGTGACAAGACTCTGCTGTCCCTTGAGCAGGATCATGGTCAGTGTGAGACAGAAGAGCAGGTGGGAAGCAGAGTCTGTGGGAAGAGGCATGACCACGTGGCCATGGCTCGGGAAGAGAGGGAACTGGAGGTGCTGTGCTATGGGTGACTGCAAGCAGCCTCCAGAAACCAGAGAGAGCTGGCAAGAGTCCTTCCAGCCTTGAGGGTCCTGAAGGAGCCAACAGCTGACATCTTGGTGTCAGACCACAGTGCACCATGGACTTGAGGGCATTGAGTGCACCGTGGTCTAAGCCCACCTGTGACAGCAGCCAAGGGAAGTAAACACAGGCCAGCGAGGGGCTGGGAGACAACAGGTGATTGTGGCTTTGCCAGGCTTGGTGCATTGATGGGGTAGGGAGTGCAGGACTCCAGACAGGCAGGCGGTGAAGGTGCCAAACAGAGGGGCAGGTGAGTTGGGTATGGGGGCGAAGGAGGAGAAGAGGACTCTGAGGTGTCTCTGAGCTCTGAAATAGGCCACTCGTGAGATGGTGTCACCCAGCGAGGTGATGTGCAGGATGGGTGTGTTGGGGCCAAGCAGGGGGCCAGGGAGTAGGCAGGACAGAGGAAGGGTGGAATATTCCGGAGTGCTCTGCATGCAAGGAGTTCACGGGATGGGACTGTCACTGGGGTGTGAGGACAGGGGCTAGGGAGTGAAGCATCTTACACCCAGAGTCTTGAGCAGGACAGGGACCAAGGGGTGCTGAGAGTCATGAGGGTGGACTATGCAGGCAGATGCGGCCTCCTGAGGGCCTGTGTGCTGGCCGTGCTGAGCTGAAGGCCAAGGCGGCCACAAGTGGCTTCCTTTGGAGCCTCCCTCCTTGGCCTGTCAATGCCGCCTTCTCTCTGTCCCCAGAGGGCCTTCTTTGGACACATCTGTGTCCCAACGTGCCTCTTCTTGGAAAGATACAGTCTTGTGGCTCAGAGGTTGTGGCTCAGCCTCTCTTTATAGGGTCCCTTTCTAAGTACAGTTACCTTCAAGGAACCAGTGGTTAGGACTTTGTCATGCAAATATCAGCGAACACAATTCAGCCCATATCTTAGCACCTCACAAGTTACAAGGCTTCTTCTCCACTCAAGAATTGGGAAACGTAGTCTTGGCAGGGGGAGGGGGGGCAGGTGAAGCTCGAGGCTAGGCCACATCCTGTTCCTTTTGCCACCAGCCACCAGCCACCAGCCCAGATGACAGAATGCTGTGCCAGCCCCCAGGCGCACCAAATCTGAGGACCAGTAGTGCCTGCTCGCCAGCCTCGCACCAGCCCTGTCACGTGTCGCCTGTTGGTGATGGTGGCCTCATGTAATCAAACACCCCTGAGTCAGACACTGCAGAATTAACAACCCTCCACATGGTATAAACACAGTCTAAATCAAGTGCCAGCCCAAGGAGATCGCCTCTTAAATAGGGACTGACAGTTGTGGAAAATATTATGCCCAAATAGAGTCCTTACATATGACAGACATTAATTCTTAAAGAGCCCCTAAATGGGTCCTCAGGATCGTTTGTAAGATTTCGTTTTATTATGGCCTGGATGTATTGAAATAAGACTATAATCTTATTGTGCTCCGACCTCTGTTTTTATAGCTCTGTATAAACAGCAGTTACCATATTAGATGGAGAGATGTTTACAGATGGAGAAATAAAAACACGCCAATTTACTGTGTTGTGGAAACTCGAAACCAGCCCGAGGTAGGGCCTGGGTTTTGTACGTCAGAGGCTCCACGCTGATGGGAGCAGACAGCCTGGAGGGGCGGAACAGAGCAAGGCTGGCCTGGGCGTCGGGCTCCTGTCAGAGGGGCCAACGCCAGAAGACCTAGCCTGGGGACACCAGAGTCAGAGAGGCTGGCAGGCTCTCGGCCCGGAGGGTCTGGTTTTCCGTCCAGTCTTCCAGACAGGGCCAGGCCAGACCTGGCTTTCTCTTTGCCAGTTCTGTGACCTTGGCATTCAGCCATCTCAGCTTCGGATTTCACCTCTGAGATGGGGAACGCAGAGCAGATGAGATAGTGACGAAGCATCAGGCTCTCAGGAAAGTTCTTTTCCTGTGTCCTAGCTTTTTTTTTTCAGTACTGGAGATTGAATCTAGGACCTTCACACTGAGCTATACCTGCACAATTTTTCTTTCTTTCTTTTTATTTTTTTTGAGACAGTCTGACTAGGTTGTGATATGGCCCAAGTTGGGCTTGAACGTACAATGCCCCTGCTGCAGCTACCCGGGGTGCTGGGATTATAGGCGAGCCCACCATGCTAGGCCCTTTTCTTTTTCAGATTATATTTTCCTTGTGGGGAAATTGTTAATGCTCCACCTTCTCATGCTTTGGGAAGAGTTGGCCGAGGAAGGTTTAATGGACAATTGAACCTTTCAGTGGAAACTCAAAACAGCTGGGAGCCGTCCCTGTACACTTGGGGCGGGGACTCCAGCTGGAGTATTCTGGGAGGCTGGTACAGGAGGAGTGCATGGGGCCAGAGTGAGGGGACCCTGTAGGATGAGGCCAGGGCCACCATAGGGTAGGACAGTCTCACAATGGCATCCAGGTGAGACGTGGCTGGCCACAGCTTGACCCAAGGCAGGCAGGGAGTTTCTCTGTCAGATCAAGGCCCCGACAGGGATGTCATTTGGTATAAATGGGCATGTCAAAGGGTCAGGCAGTAATGACAAAAGCCAGCCATCCTGGGTCATCATTAGAGAGACTTGTGGAGCGATTCCTACCACAGTCGAGAGCATCTGGCTTGCACACATGCGTGCTGGAATGCACCAGTCTTCCAGTCTGAGTTTATGTGTGGGTAAGTATGTTCACAGTCACAGAGGGACATGCTGAGGGTTACACTTGAGCAAAGTGAGTAGAATAAGGAGAGACAGAGAAAGGAGGTTGGGGACACTCCCTGAGACAGCGAGTGCCCTGAAGGAAGATGGCAGGGAGCACCATGTCCTTGCTGGCCATTTTCAGGGCACAGATAAATAAGGACACCTTCCTGCTGATAGTACACTTCCTAGCCCAATGTCATGGGAAATGTGTGACTCTTTCTTTTTTTTAATTCTTTATTTTTAAAAGTTTTGAGACAAGATCTAGCTGTGTAGTTCATGATGGTTTGGAATGCAGTATGGATTCCAGGCTAGCCTTGAATTCTCAGTAGTCCTCCTGCCTCTGCCTCCCGGGTGCTGGGATTATAGGTATGAGCTACCACACCAGGCAATGTGGTATGTAGTACTGGGGAGTGAACTTGGGCAGATACCGGGACTACTGAGATAAATTCCCAGCCCCAGTCTGGAAATATTTTTGATGGCAGTACTGTGGGTGGGGAGGGGCACTGCTCATAGCATTTGGTAGGCAGAGGCCAGGACTGCTCCAGAGCGTCCTATGGGACACAGGACAGCCTCAAGTCCACAGGGCCATGGTTAAGAAACTGCACTGTGATCACTGTGGAGATCAGGCAAGGACCTCAGAAGTCAGGGCACTCCAAATCCAGAGGCCCATGGAGAGCAGGGTCTGAGCCAGGCCCACATGGTGAGTCTAGGGTGGTGCTTGGACCAGGGCCCTGCTGGCTCCTCACCATTGCTGTTTGTACAAGGGGCCAGTTACTAGACCCTCCCAGCCTGGCCCGGCCTGTGCCTGTGTAGACCATGCTTAGGGTCTGGCCGAGGGTTAGGACAACATGGTGTCCACACAGCCTGGTGTGAGTGTACACGCAGTTGTGCTTGCTGTGTGGCCACACATTCGGAATTCTTTTCTTTTTTTGATTATCCCACCAGCATCTGGACCGAAACCAAACCCAAATTACCATCTCATCCTAGAGACGCAAACCCAAGCCGGCTTCCTTGGGCATCACTCTGAAGGTCTGAGGCGGTTATCTTGGCGAGGTTTCCATCCTTAACTTAAACCAGGGTCCTTTTTGCCTGTGGCCCACGGTAGCTGATGGGTGAAATTTTCCCCTTCAATTAAAGAGCTTTCATCCCTGAATCTTTATAGACAAGGGCACAAGCAGTAGGGTTTGGGGGGGGAGTGTTCTGAGGTGAGGTCCCATCTACCTGCTGACCCTGAGGTTGGATACCTGGAGCTGGGATGCCAGGCTGGGCCTCTGAGTCACAACTCATCAGAGACAATTTTCTTGCTTTACTTGGACTCCATCAGAAACTGGCTGGCTCCTCCCTCGAAGCTGGTATAAGACAAGGTGCGAGTCGGGCTGCCTGATTTCAGCGCATCAATGTCACCTGCACCTGAGATGGCAGCTGTGGGTAGGCGCAGGGCCCTTCGGCCATGGGGTGGCGTGGGTCTCCTGGTTGAGAAGCTGCCACATGTGACAGCTGCTGCGACAGACACTGTAGCGAGCAGAGCCGATGTCACCTGATCTCCCCAGGACAGTGGCAGAAAAAGTGGAGAGAGAGGAGTTGAGCCTGGGGCAGCACACGGAATCTGTTTCTTTTTCTTTTGAAATAATTACAGACTCATGAGAAGTTGCAAAAATAGTACAAAGTAGGCCTGTGTGTTCTTCACCCAGCTTCCCTCAAGGGTGACATCTTACATAATCCCAGTGCATCGCTCAAACCAGGGCATTGTCTGTCACAATATACTGTAATTAACTCCACTGCAGACTTTTCTTGGATTTCACCGGTTTTTATACACGTTCATGTGGTTTCATCTTTTTGTACATCTTTGTGTATAGTCTGTGACATTTTATCCCGTGTATATAGAGTGCTGTGACCACCACTGTAACCAAGAAGGAGACGGCGGGTGGCCTGTGTAGTGACACCACCCTGCCGGGCCTGATCCCTGGAGCCACTTATCTTCTCTGTCTCTGGAATCCGGTCACTTGGGGGTGGTCAGTGGAGTCACAACGCACAGCGCCTGGACGCTGGGCTTTTTCACAAAAGCGTAATTTCCGCGGCGATCCGTCCATGTTGTAGCACCGATGGATAGTTGGGCCTTTTTTATTACTGAATGGATATACCACAGCTCAACTCAGCCCCCTCAGAACAGTCCAGTCTGCTCAGCGGGGTGAGGGCTGACACCCAGCCTTGTCCTATGACCGGGAAATGCCCTGCTCTGTGCCACGTGCAGGTGTGTCTATCCTCATCAACTCAGCACATTTATGTGGCACCAACCTTGGGTGAGAGCCACACTTCGGCCACCCCTGACTCCATAAGCCAAGGGCTTTGTGGAGGAGACAAATGTCTTACAGGTTGGAACTTGTCACAAAGGCCAGAAGGACGAGCAGCGGGCTTCTGGGCATGAATGTAACTTCGTACGTTTTGGCTGCAGTTGGAAGTGAACAGAGGGGCGCTGGAAGTTGGTGTGTCGGCCCCAGAGCAGCACGTGATTGGAAGGACGGACTCTGAGGCTGGAACAGGCATGGGATTGGAAGGAAGGACAGGAAGCAGGCGGTCTGAGGTGAGGCTAGCCAGGGTGTTGAGGGAGCCTGTGGGCCCGCTGGAGGAGCTCAAGTCATGGGAAGCCCCCACAGCACCTTAGGCCGGGCAAGGGCATTTCCGGTTTGGGTGTTGTAGAGATTACCCTGGCTGCAGCACAGATCAACAGGAGAGTCTGCTGGGAAGCATGGTGACCGAGATGTTCTCCTCCATGTCTGGGTGCCAGGAGGGTGGACAGATGGGAGGCCGGTGTCCAGGAAGTGGAAGTGATGTGAGCAGCGGGTGTGAGTGTGGCTGCGGGTGCAGGCTGGGCTGCCTCGGGACCAGCTGTGGTGGGGACCCCACAGGGGTGCCGCACACCGTGGCTGCTGCAGAGCCTCCTAGCTCATTCTCACCCTCTTCTTGTCTCTCTTGGGGCAGGGGTGGGCTTGCATTTTGCTGTGCCAGCCTCAATTAGGGTGCCTTACAGAGTTGGGTCTGAGGAGGACTTAGGCTTTTTCCTTTTTCTCAAATTTCTGTGAGAGTCTTGTGTCCAGAGGCAGCAATAGGGCTGGGCAGTGGAGGGGATGCCCTATAAGGGTGTGTTATGGCCAGGAGGGACTCTGGGGATAGACTGGGCAGTGCATGGCAGAGATTGGCAGTCCCTGGTAAGACAAATGTTGGGTGCTTGCGTTGGCTGGAATGAGGGTGTGGAGTGTAAGTCTACTATGGGCTTTTTAGGTTTGTGGTTTGTGCTACTTGGACTCCGGAGCTTTAAAAAGCACATCCTGTGGAAATGGGGAGGAAACAGGCATTTGTGGGTCTCAGTCGACAGAGACTTCCCACATCATTGTTGGAGGTGGGGGCTCTTCCTCTTGTCCTCCTGCTGTAACCACTTTTGAAGTCAGGCTGTGCCTTTCCTCCTGGTGTACCTTGTGCGTCGCCTGTTCTTCACCCCATCTGAGCTCTAAGACCTGTTGTTAAGTCCATGTTGCTGGTGCCTTGTGCTGAGGACCTGGCTGTTCGGGCTTCAGCCAGGCCCTTCACTGTGACGTGTGCAGTCATGGTGGATGAGCCCGAAAAAGCCTGTCTGAAGGGTTTCAGGGACCCTTGGGCTTTTCCTGGCTGTCCAAAACTTCTGAATGTAGATGGAGATATTTTATTTATTATTTAGTAACATACAACTTCCTCAACAGGGCCTCTCGGGAGGTTATTACTGGCGAACTTAGAGACATTTGCTACACATCAGATTTTACCTCTGACCGTGCAAATGAGAGCTCAGGTCAGTGACTCAGCTTTTGTGCCATGGGACAGGGGAGCAGGCTGCCCACTGCAGGGCAGTGAGACAAAGAAAAACAGCACCCTCATGCCCTTGCCCTTCTGAGGAGCCACTGCTGTGTCCATGAGCGGTGGCTGGGTGGGTATTGTCAGAGAGAGAGGTGGCCCCGCACTTGAGAAGAGAGCCCTTGGTCTCTACAGAAGGTTTGGAGAGCCCATCTTTCTCCATGTTGCCCAGACCAGCCCTGCCGAGTGCTTCTGTGACCATAAGCTCATCCAGCAGAGGTTCAGCGGCATGGACACACCTATGGTGTGAACAGCTCTCTTGGTCTTAGGTCAGTGGTTAGGGACACCCCAGACCTGCCCCTCCTTTATCCCAAGGACTGCCCTTCAGGGAGGCAAGGGGGTGCAATAAGGTGACAGTGTCTGGGTAGGTCTGAGTCCCAACCAGTCACTGCCTATGTCCTCATCTGTGCCATGTTGGTGAGCCCGGGCCCGTCTCCTGGGGTAGAGGAGGTCAGACAAGATGCAGGGTGCTGCTGGGCTGCCCAGCATGGAGGGGACCCCCAGAACGTTGGGGTCTGGATATTACCAAGACCCTATTTGGTTCACTGGAGCATGGCCTGCGGGGACCCAGGGCCATCAGCTCCATCAGCCTAGCTGAGCTGTGGTCACCGGCTGCTTCCAGATCTCAGAGCCTGCAGCCTGGTGTCTGAGAGGGTGGCTCAGAGCTGAGCCACAGGTCAAAGTGCACGTAGGACAGGGGTTGTCCCGGTGCCCCTCCAGCCCCTTGAAGCCTTGCCACATGTCTCTCCCATACCCCACCCCACGGGTGTGCGCCTGTTCCTGGACTGTCTGGCAGCGGAAGGCTCCCGAACCCCTGTCCCAGCCTGGGCCAGATTCCTTCTCCCCAGTGTTTGTTTGGCTTTCCTCTTCCCTGTAAACACTTCAGAGACTGCGGACACTGCAGGCGCCATTTAAAGAGAAGCGAAGGATGCGCTTCAGCTCTGTGTGGATTTGGGTCAGAGTGGCTAAAACCTCTGGGGCAGGGGAGGGGTGTGCGGTCCCGGATGTTCGGTCCCAAGGCCCCTCCTGGGTGTGTCCCAGGAGAGGACATGCAGCACTGGGCAGGCAGGGCTTCCCTCAACAGGGCGCCAGGTGTTTCCTGCCTGGATAGGGTGTGGACCTCCTGGCTGGCTTGACAAGGGGAACTTCAGTGGCTCATCAGTCTTTGGCCCTTCTTCTGGATACTAGAGCTTCCTCACAAGCCCTGTCTGTGCTCCCACGAATGTGCACACACACAGCCTTGTGCTCACACATGCTCTTTTCCTCCCTGTGAAACATGAGTGTGTTTTTGACGATTACTTTTATGAGTCCATCTGACGGGTCAGAGGCCCAGGTGGCTGGTAAGACATTAGCTCCGGTGGGTCTGTGAGGGCTGCTGGCAGTGTGGAATGCGAGGTGGAAGCTGAGTAAGGAAGACCCGCTCTCCCCAAGGTGGGTGACACCGAAAGCGAGACAGGTGGCTGATATGGAGAGTTTTAGTGGCCCAGCCAGAAGAGAAAGGCAGCCATAACTTCCCTTTAGTCTCTGTCTAGTACACAGCTAAGGTCAAGGAAGATCGTGGTGGGGACTTGGGGTGGGATCAGAGCACGAGCGCCCTGGCTGGAAAGCGTGTAGGAGGAGCACCCGCCCACCTGTGCTCTCTAGATGATAGCGAGGCCAGATGCAGCACCTCTGTTTACAACGTGGCTTCCCTTTTGGACTGTTCCCACACACTGCTCACCCTCCTGGGCTCACGAAGGTGGAGATGGACGATATTAGTGTTGTTTTCAAGTCTGTTTACACAGCCTCATTCTAGAGTGTGGGAATCACGGAGCCGCTTGGACTTTTAAATTGTAAGAAATCTACTTTATATCTCCTGCATGTAGTGATTCTTTTGAGGAATCCAGGCCAAGTGTCCTGAGGACCTTCTGGGATGGATTCTCCACCCCAGATGCCATCAAGATATTTAAGGGAGAAAAAAAAAAAGTCACCATCCACAGGAGCTTGGAGAAGTTGACTCCAAACCTCAAGGGAGTTCTAAGAGTTTCAAGACTTCCGTGGCAAAGGAACAGCAGCTGCGGGAGAACTAGAAAGGGAGCAGATACAGCTACACTGCTGCCAGCAGTGCCAGCTCACTGCTGGATGTCAACTGCCAAGGAGTTGATTGTATAGCTGAGCGAAGAGAAAGGGTTTGAGAGATGGGCCTAGTCCCAGCGAAGATGCTGCAGACATCACTGAAATGAGAACAAAGGGTGTCTCATGTCACATAATCTTACTTGATAAGGTAGAGCAGGATTTGGTAGGACTGACTCCAATTTCAAAAGTGGAGGGCAGAATGCTATCTGACCCCTCCGGATATTGTAGGGAAATCGTTCGTTATAGGAAAAGCCCATCAACACAGCCAAGATCACTGATGTTTTAAGAAACTGCCAGGCTCCTGGGCCTTTTGCAACCACTGCCCAAGTCAGTTGGCAGCGGCCAGGGCCGAGCCAATACCCTCCCCAGCCAAAGGTTGTAACCTGCTGAAGGCTCGGATGAGCAGTAGCATTTTCTAGCAACGAAGTGTTTTTTAGACTTAGGTATTGTGCGCTTTATAGTCTAATGTGGACATAACTTCTCTATGAATGTCACATAAACATAATTCTCCTGAGCCTTGCTTTGTTGTGATATTTGCTTAATTGTGGTATCCAGAGCCGATCACAAAATGTCTCTGAAGTACCCTCTGCCTATCCTAGTGTTGCTCTGAGACCTCTGGCCTATACATTGTCCCTCAAGACAAGTGCTACACGGAGAGGGGCAGCTTCACTTCTCAGCGTCAGCAACCCCCAGTTTCTTCTGAGGACCTGCCATCTTCAGCCAGAGGGTTTACTGGGGCGGATCCCACCCCTAGAGCCCAGGAAGTGATCCAGAGGGCAGCCTCCTGTTGGCCACGGGCAGGATAGAGGTGGGCAAGTGACCTAGCTTGGTCCGTGGGAGCTCTCTTTGGCCCTTGACTAGATCTTTCCAGGAGGCTGTGTAGGTGGACTGAAAGTCCGTACCTGTTGGGGACCCTGAGTGAGTGAGCTTGTACAGAGAAGCAGGGTCCAAGGAGGGCCACATTCTTTGGACACCCTTGCTCTTGGGTCAACTGTGTCTGAGGTGGAGGCACTCTCCTGGGCCTGACCAATCCTCTTTTTGCTCAAATTAGTCTGAATGAGGTTCATCCTGTGCACCCAGACATATCAGCAGCAGCTGGGAGTGAGATGGGGCGTGGCCTTGGGGCACTGGGAAAGAAGGTGGGACTCAGGTGGGGACGCATGGAGGAGAGAGAGTGGAGTCAGCTAAGTGGAGCAGTGGGGACTGGAAGCCATAGCCCCATGTCCAAGGCCCCACTTCCTGCAGGCTCCAGAAACAAGTACCTTGAAGACAGCCCTCTGCTTCCCACCTACCCTGACACATGTAGAGCTGTGCCAGCTCCCTCAAGATCAGCCTGCTGGGCTGTAGGTGTTCCCTGAGAGTGACCCAAGCTTGTGGGGAGGAGCCCTGGGGTGTAGAGGACATTCTCCTTCTCTGTCCCTAGCAGGCAACACAGATGGTGAGCAAACACCCAAACACTGTTTCCAAACATCTCCTGACCAGGCAAAGGCCAGCCCTGTCTCTAAGTCCGTGTTGTCTGGAGCAAATGAGTTTAATAAAAAATCCAGACCCCACAGTGACTGAGCAGATTCTATGCTGCCCAGCCTGTGTCTCTTTGTAGTCCCCACCAGCTGCACTGCCCTCTCCAGCGCCAGGGCCCCTGGGTCACTCCAGGCCTCTGTCCGAGGTGCTTCTTGGCTCCCATGTGACTGTGGAGGTTTTATCCCTCATTTCAGGGAATTGTCACTCGGGATGCACAGTTACTGCCCCAAGGGCAGGGGGCTCCCGCAGTGCAGTTGTGGGCTGTGTTCCAGGTGTCCCAGGGAGCCCGCTCAAGGAAGACCCTCCTCCCCTGGCCCGCCTGTCTCTGCTCCCTGGGTCCCTCCCTCTTCCCGAGATCATCTAAATGACTCCCCAGTGTGCTGAGCCCAGGAGTCCACTTTGGGGAGCTTGGCCCTGTGCCTGACAGATAGTCAGGGCCCTCCCTGACACAGGCCATGGGGGAGATGGCCAGCACCTCGCTACAACACTGGCATCGCCACTCGTCACGACCCTGGAGCTCACGTCTACTCTTCAGGACAAGGCTGCTGAACATAGCTACAGATGTTGCCCACGTGTGTCCCCTCATCCCCACACAGAACCACAAGTGGCTCTCCAGGCACTGCAGGCCTGGATCAATGCCCACCAGAGGTCCCAGGAACATGTCGCTGGGCCTGGCACCTGCTAAGTTTCCTCAACTGCGCTTTCTACTCTTCTGCCTTTAACTCTAACGTGGGGGCTCAAGTGTCCTTGTTGGGGCAAGGCCAGCAGCGCCTCCCCTCCTCGGGGGCCTGGCGGTGCCTCTAGCTGGGTTCCAGCAGGAGAATCACGACTCGTGGGAGGCAGTCGTTTTCTGGGCCCAGATGGCTGCACCCACAACCCCTCCCCCAGCAAGATGCGTGTCCCTCCTGCTCCATGGTCCAGTGATTAAAGCAAATCTATTCAAAGCAACAAGTTGAGCCAAATCAAAGGAAAGATGAAGAATGCATAAAACCCCAGCAGTTTAAGTTTCATATTGGAATATCAAAGGAATATTGAAATATAGGAATATCAAATACCAATTCGTTATTTTTTTTTAATGTTTTGCATGTACAGACTCAATTTCAATGGGATAAAGCCTGCTGTCTGCGAGAGGCTCCCATATAACATACACTTCACTGGTTTTAAAGGAAACAGATTGGAAACCTGGGGCACAGACAGGTTCCTTTTCCCCTTTGTGCACAATTGCAAAGGGATTGAGATCCAGGGAGACCCAGAAAAATGTACACAGGGGACCCTGGGGGGCTCTTACCTCAAGGGGTCTCTATTCTCCTGAAATGAGATGGATCTCTGCCTCTCTCTCTCTCTCTCTCTCTCTGGTCTAAGATTCTAGAATCTATCTGCAGTTGGTCTTCCTTACCTATGGATTCTGCACCCACCAATTCTACAAAATGCAGATTGAAAATATTTTCTAGGGGCTGGGGAGTTAGCTCAGTGGTTCCGGTGCCTGTCTTGCAAGCTCAAGGACCCAGGTTCGATTCCCCAGCAAACACATACAGCACTGGGTGTGGAGACTCACGCCCAGCAGCAATCAGTACCAATACCACAGTGCCGGGCGTGGTGGCTCACACCTGTAATCCCAGCACTTGGGAGGCAGAGGCAGGAGGATTGCTGTGATGTGAGTTGGAGGATGAGCTCAGGGCCAGCCTGAACCACAAAGCGAGACCCTGTCTCAAAAAACCTAAAAAAAAAAAAAAAACCTAAAAAAAAGAAAATATTTTCTAGCATTCCATCTGCACTGAATATATGGAGCTTTTCCTTCTTCTCATTCCCTAAGCAGTACCGAGCAGCAACTATTTCTGTAACATTTACAGAATCCTAGGCATTATTAGTAATACAGAAATGACTCACAGCATATAAGAGAATGCACTCATAATAAGTCAACTCACGAAGACCAAGAACTCAATTAAAAGCAAAGGACTTACATGGAAAATTCTCCAAGAAAGAGACACGAGCAGCCAATGACAGGAAGTGTCCAATGTCATCACTTTTTAGAGAGCTGCAAGTCAAAACCAGACATGCTGACCACTTCACACCTGGAAGGGCAGGACCTTCATCATACTGGGCAGGTGGGAATGTAGAACGGTACAATTGCTTTGGAAATGGTCTGGCAATTCTTCAGGTGGTAAAACATGGAGTTTCCGTGCAACCCAGAAATCCTACCCCTAGATGTATACTCAAGAGAGTTAAAAATACATGCCCAGTTAACAACTTGTGTGGGAACATGGATGGCTTCATTATTTCTAACAGACAATGACATGGGAAACAACCTGATGGGCATCTATTGATGAGTGAATGAACAAAATGTGGTCTGTCCAAATAATGGAATATAATTAGGCCATAAGATAGGAGAACAGTACTAATATATAGCACAGCATAGAGGAGCCTGTGTTAGCTTTAAGCCCATTCATACAGAATTTTCAGGATAATTTCACATGTAGTGACAGAAAATAGATTAGCCACGGCCTACAGCTGGTGGCGGCAGAGGAGCTAGGAAAGTGACTGCTAATATTTTGAAAGATTTTTGTGGGGGCTGATGAAAAACTAAAATTAGATCACAGTAACTAATGTTCTTAATTATCTATGAAAATACTAGAAACCACAACTGTATATTTTGAGTGAATTCTAAATGATATCTCAATGTTCTGGCTTATAAATAGATGTCCCCTCAAAGCCTCATATGCTCATAAATGGGGCTCTGGGCGGGTGGCTAGATCATGATGGGTATGTGTATTAGATTGTGGATTTGTGATACTGAATTAGTTCGTTGACTGGCTCAGCATAATTGTGAGTGTGGATAATAGGAAGTTCTACTCTCAGTGTGCGTGGCACCAGCCAATAGGCTTATAGCTTGAGTGGAATAAAAAGGGAAAGGAAAGCTCATAGCTTTGCTCCTCTCTGTCTGCCACACCACACTCTTTCTCCTCAGTCAGCTTCTCTGCATGCTTTCCATAGGTATTTTTTCATGGGAAGGAAAAGCTGACTAACATACTCTGGTATTTTTTTTTCCTTATAATTTTACTCTTTTTTCTTTTCTTTGGCAGCACCAGGGACCAAACTTATGACCTTGAGCTTGTGAGGCAGTCGGCAGCACCACTGAGCTAAATCCTTGGCTTTTCCTGGTAGTTTTGTTGAGTGTCTTAGTTACTGGGACAAAACACCTGACACCCACCAGTAAAGGAGGAAAAGTTTATTTTAGTCCATAGTTAGTAGAAGTTTTAGACCATAGTCAGCTGGCTCCAAGGCAGGGTGGTATGCGGAGAGGCTGGCACCCATTCTGAGTAGGGGCTTCTGTTGTCACATGTAACCCCTGAAATGTGCCCTGGGGTCTGTTGTCCCTTGGGTATTTGCTGTATTTGCCAGGTCTCTTAGGAACAAAACACAAAGCCACATCTGGGGAGAGACAGCTTCAGGCACAATTGGATCCAAGCACTATGACTATATTGCCAGGGTGTGTTTCTCAGCCTCAGTGCCCATGTCCCTTCAGCCCAGGAACCACAACAGAGGACTTCTCTCACAAGTAACACTGGCAGAGAGTGGAGACTCCTGCAGTCCAGGATAACTGTTTATTCTTGTGAGGAGGGTGTTGGAGAAGGGACAGATTTAGCTGCTTCCCTGAAAAAGGCCAGAGGTGCCAGAAAAGCAGTTCAGCAGATGCCACCACTCTGGGCATTGTGGTCCTTGAGGTGGGAAGTGGGATGCACTAGATCTCTGACTTAGAAGCTCACAAGGCCTTCCTGCATCTTCAGGGCTCTGCGAAGTCCTGCATAAACATAAAAAGAATCAGAACTTTCAATAGCTCTTTTCACTCAGCACTGATTAAGTGCTGCTTAGTGTCCTATAGAGCCGGGTCTCTCAAGGACGCAGGAGTCTGGGCTGCTCCTTGGTGTGTGTATGCTCACATTTGCGGACCTGATAGGTTGTGGAGCAGGAGGGAAAAATGAAAGGTCCTGGGCTGCAAGGGCCATTCAGTAGATGACCAGCCTGCCCCATGAAGTCATGGAGAGCAGCTTGGCCTGGTGTGATGTGGCTGTCACCTAGCAAGGGCACCACGACCCAGGGTGGATGGCACAAGTGGGGATGCCCATGTCTCAGGGTATCCAGGACATTCCCAGGAAATGATGACAGAGATAGCTCCGGCTCAACTCCCTGTCGCCTGAAGCACAGAACGTGGGTGGTGAACACAGTTGAAGTTGAGACCATTGTGCTCACACTCACTGGGGTTTGTATGCGTTCCCAAGTGCAAGGCGAAGTGCATGTGTGTGCATGTTTCAGATTTGTTTTGTGCAAATGGAAAAAGCATCGTGTCGGTTGTAACTTCATAGGCCTGGGGCTTGGGCTCCAGATCCCCATCTTGAGATGAAACAGCACGGTTCCCAGGGCGGCCCATCTCCTGGAGCCGCTTCACAGAAACCCCGTGACCCTAATTGCAGACTCCAGTGGAACAGAGATTCCAAGAATGCTCCCAACCACACGATTGCATCAGTATCTGTCCGGTATCCCGGATTGGGGCTTCCTAGCAGTCGGTGGCTGCTGCTTCAGAGAACATGCTGGGGTTTCAGGGCTTTGCCTGTGGGCCCTAACCGGGGGTTGTCTCTGCATCCCTCAACAGCTGCCAATGCAGTTGGCTTTGGGCCCAGAGTAAGGAAGAAGTGGCTCCTGGGACCGTGTGCAACACCAAGGCCAGAGGAGAGGACAGAAGATGCCATAGCAACTGGAAGCCCTCTGCCTCTTGTGGGAGGAAGGCCTTCCAGGGGCCTCCGGGGCTCTGCACCCTCCTCCAGAGGAGCGGTGCTTCTGAAGACCACAGAGACACGGATCGTTCCTGTCTCACTTCAGAAAGTCTCAATACGGAATAAGCTGAGGAGCCAATGTGTACACGCACACACACAGTTCACACACACGGTCCCTCTTCAATGTGTTAGATTTGATCGAGTAACATATACTTATATAACAATGAGCATAAAATGAAATATAAGATGTTTGTCTTTAGGAGGCTCCTGTACCTCCTGCCTCCTTCCTGGGGGAAAATCTTCAAGCCATTTACATAGTTCTGCGCTTCCTCTTTGGACCCACCATTGTGGTTTTCCCCTCAGTCCACACACATGTGAGAGTGTGGCGCCAGGTGGTATCCTTGTGAGGTTGAGGGTCTTGGGGGAGGTCCTAGTCTCGGGGTAGAGACCTGGGAGGGGTTTGGAGACTGCCCACCCACCTCCTAGCTCTTGAGGCCAGAGGTCTGGTCCTCTAGGTGTCCCTCAGCATTGTCCTTTGGCCCCCTTTGCTACAGACCTCAGATAAAGGAGCCATCTAGTCTTGGGCTGGAACCTCTAGATTAATGAGTCTGATAAGCCTTTTGTCCTTATGAGCTGATTGTCTTGTGTATTTTGTTACAGAGACAGAAAGCTTATTAGCACAGCCGCTCTGAGGCTGATCTGTCACATATAAACAATCCTTTCAAACAGCAAAGCCATTCCCACCCAGGTGAGTTTCAGGGACCTCCCTGAGTCATGCAGCTCATGAATGCTCTCTGGAACTAAAGTTCCCAGCCTCCTGTGATGAGCAGGGGAGAGGGGAAGGAAGCTTGCTCAGTAAGGGAGGTTGGATGTCGAGATGGTTCTTGATTCTCTTTCCCTTCCATGATCCCACCTACTGAAATTCCTGCCTTGACCAGTTTCCCAGGCTTCAAGTGTCAACTGGGTCTGATGACTGATATCACCCCAACAGAGGCACAGTGTAATCAAAATTACATTACAAAGATGTTGTGGCTTCCATCTTGGCTGTGCATTCTCTCACTCTCCGGCCTCCTTCCTGGGGTGGGGGGACGACACCAGAGCTGCTCTGGTACAGAGACATGATAAGGGACAGAGCGTGGCCTGCAAGGCACAGCCCAAGGAGTCTTAGGTCCCGGCCAATGTGTCAGGAAGCGGATCTCCCTTACTTGAGCCTCCAGACGCAACAGCAGCCTTGACTGCTCACCAATTGCCAGGTAATGAGTGTTTATTGTTCTAAGCTGCTAACTTTTAGAAAATTACAGGTCAATAGTACTCATGAACTGAAATGCCAAAATCCTAAACAAAATAGTGGTGCACTGGATCCAGGAACATAGAAAAAAAGAAAACAAAGCATGATTAGACACATACCAGATATGCAAGCCAGAATACCCTTTAGAAAAATTCACCATATTAATAGCTGAAAGGAAGCAAATAATATGGGCATCTCAATACAGCAGCCCCCCTCAGTTCATGGATTTGCTTTCTAATAGTTCAGTTACCTGCAGTCCTGGTTCAAAAATACTGAGAACTTCCTGAAATAAATAATCTATCCATCTTGCATCACATGCCGTCTGAGTAGCCTGGTGATGTTTTATGCCGTCCTGTTCCCTCCCACCTGGAAGGAAACCATCCATTTACATGTCCATGCTGTCCACATCGCTCACCCTTTAACCATGTAGCTATCAGACCAGTTGCCGCAGTACACAGTACTTGTGTCCAAGTATTTCTTATTTTACTTTATAATGACCCCAAACACAAGGTCCAGGAAGCAGATGCGCTTCCTGCTGACACATTCTCAGAATGTCAGTGGTAGCTTAAAGCTGCCGTCCCTCAATGACTGTATCATTTCCCCTCTGTCTTGTCACATAGGTGTGGTATCATCTCACCCCCTCACAAGAAGGTGAGTAAGAGACAACAAGATAGAGAGAGAGAGGGAGAGAGAGAGAGAGAGAAACTGTGTATATATAATACAGTGTATTGCTATAACTGTACTAGTTTAGTATTAGTTGTTTTAATCTGCTATAGTTCCTACTTGCAAATTAAACTGTATCATACATAGGATATCTATGTGGGAAAACTATAAATCTAGGGTTCGAAACTCTTCCATTTAGGATCTTGGATCGTATCCCCTTTGGGAAGGGGGACTTCTATTTGTATAGAAAGAATGCTTTTGATTACATATAGATCATGGTAGGAGTCCTTAACAAATGTAAAGAATGTCTTTGGCTTGATAAGGGATAACTGCCAGACCTTGTGCCATATATCCTACTTGTCAGTGAAATGTTAAAATAGTTCCTCGTAATGTCAAGAAGAAGACAAAAGCTTCTGCTATCATCGCTTCTCACATTTAACCACATTTTTAATGCAAAAAGTAAGAAAAGTAAATAAAAGCTATAAATTCAGAAAGGAAGTAACAGGAGTGTTATTCATGGATGGCATTCTTATCTACTTGGAAATCCTAAAAGAATCTGAATTATCAGAATGAATGAGACAGTTTAGGAATTCTTTTGATATTTGGGCAAAGTCGTGTCCCCCAGTACATGTATTGAACCCCTGACTTATGATGTGGTGGAGGCCAGGCCTCAAGGAAGATATTAAACTTAAACAGGGATGTAAGGTTGGGGCCCAAGTCTAATAGAATTTGGAGTGTCATTAGAGGAAGAGGAAAAGATT